>JABASP010000436.1:0-53533 GCA_019776565.1 Sminthurinus signatus
CAGAGGTTGTACTAAGGACCAAAAGGAACGATATGACGGGTTCCTGGCTTAAATTTTCGAAAGTCGTGTTTTTTTCGGTCTCTCTACTGTACACTGTACATTTTGTACATTTTGTACATATTCGAACTTACACAATTCTCTATTGCTTTTTATTTTACTTCTTCTTCTTCTTCTTCTGAATTAACATTACACACATGTGAGGCAAACAATTGTATAGTATCCAACTATACATCGTCTTAAGTCATCTTCAAATATAAAATCTACAATGTACAAAGTACCAGGATGAAATTCTATCAGTATATCAAAACACTACATTTTCCCTGGAACTCAAAGTCAAACTCCAGACTCCAACGAGTGTGCATTACATATTACATACATTTCGAGTACATGAGCTTTCCCATGACTTTTTTGTACACGAAGAGAACAAAAGAAACAGAATGACGTCTTCTTCCTTTTCCTCTCCTTTTTGTGTATCTTTTACTTGAAGTCAAAGCGTCTAATGCAATTTAATCTCATGTAATGGAATCTTCAAGTAGTTACAGTCCTATTTGCTATTTCCTATTTACTATTTACCGTTGACGCAGCTCTCTGGGATTGTAAAATACACCACCACCTTGTGCAACTTGATGCATACAGAATACTGAATATAGATGCACACACATTATACACTATACAATATACAATGTGGAGATACAAGTAAATGTGTCTTTAAGGTTCCATCAATTTTTCTCCATTCTCCATGCCTTTTCTTATTTCATCTACAGACTTACAAAATGTACAGCTTCAGCTTCAGTTCCAGCTTTTCCATGGAAAACCAACTTGAAGAGGCGCAGTTCACAGCTCGTCGTTTCTGCACTTTCTTCCTTGTACAATACTTGACTCATGTCTTTTATAAGAGAGCAAGAGGAGGAAACTGGATCTGGAAGTGGATTTGATACTCTATACTCTAGACTCTAGAATCGAGACGAAGCAAAACTAAATGGGAAGAAGGAGTAAGTTACGAAATACAAAATACAGAGTACAGAGTACAAACTATATACTATATACAATATACAATCTACAACCAACTACAGCTAGAATATAACACCATCCATTACTATTTCTGTTAAAACAAACCTGTACATAAATAAGCTAGGAAGAGACAGCTCCGAGTTCACAAAATTTTAGCAAAGGTTCATTTCCTTTTGTATACTTCCATGAAGAAAGAAAGAAGAGAAGAAGACTCGAATTAACTACATGCGCTCGAATATCGAGTCTCGAGTCTCGAGTCTCGTCTATAACTACATTAATTTCTTCCTGTTGTGATCAAAGCATTCAGTGTGTAATAGTATCACGGAGACATTGCATGTATTACATGTAAGTCTCCAGTTTTCTCTCCGTTCCGGCTAATGTGTATAGATGGTTCAAGAGGAATAAAGAGGCAACAGTCTAAGGTTACAGGTTAAACAGTGACAATGAACGTTGACATCCACTTGGACTTGGACTTTCCAAGTTGGATTTCCCCTTCACTAAAAAGGAGAAGGGGAACAACAAGAAAAGGAAAGAGCGAGGAGCGTCGTCTTGAAATTGGAATTAGTCTCTTGTTTTGTTTTTGTTTGTCGGCTCTGTTTTAGGTAAGCTGAGGCGGAGTGGGAGAAATAAAGAGAGAAAGAGAGAATGGAGTGGAAGCATTTCTTGCCTCATGTTCATTTCACAACATCGATTCAAACATCGGAGGGATCACTCCCGACTCCCGCTTTACTTCTTAGGGTGTCATTTGTGAATTATGCACGGGATTTTGAAAACCATGCTTGAGAAAAGGGAGCAGGAAGAAGAACAAGAATAAGAACAAGAACAAGCTCAAGATCAAGTATAATAGTAAGAATAGACAAATACAAAATTCATTTGTAGATTGTATCCACGGGCAATGTTATTATATTATTATGATTTTCCTTTGTATACTCGTTTTACTTTTTACACAACACAAAACACAAGACACAAAGTGCATCAAACATGAAAATTGAGCTTGTTAATACTTTTGCATAAAGAAGAGCTCATTTACTCCTCTTTGATAAAGGAAAGAAACAGAGAAGGAGGATGGCATTCAAAAAGTTCCCGTGTGTTTTTGCTTCTTGAGGACTTTGAGGGTTTGAGAGTTTTGTGGCTTTTTGTTTTTCAGGAGACATGATAATAATGCTAATAATAATAATAATATTAACAGTGATGATAGTGATGAGGCCGAGGTACAGAACTAAAGGACAAAATACGAAATTCCTTCATTGGTAATTTATATTCATAGATACAAATGTATCTAATATCTACGTGAAAATGTGGAGTGGAAAACATAGAATTTCTCCTACTGTAATAGTCCCACTGTTTTTCTTGAATGTTGTGCAATGCAAAATAATGTTATGAAATGCCGTGTCTGAGGTACTGTAAGTAAAGTACAGTGAAGAGCTGTTCATTTTACCGTTTACCTTGCTCTTTCTCATTGGTCTTCTTTCCCCTCTAACCTTTTCATTTTCTATTCATATGAATTCAGGATGAGACGAGACAAGACAACACAAAGTAAAATGTAAACGTGAATGAAATAGAGACAACGGCCAAAGAATAATCAACTTCCACCGCGAAACAAGAATAGTAAACAAGGGACAACATTGTCGGGAGGGAGCATCTGATGTATAATGTTCGAAAGAAGGGGTACATGCATAAATGATTAGTTGACATAAAGATATCGTATTTTCATCTTACTCCCCTCTTTTTCCACATCTTGCCCATCTTTTTTCTAGCACCTACATCCAATACTTACAATACTAAACTTTGAACACCGAATACAGAATACAGAATAAAGAACAGAAAGAGATGAAATGGAAAAGCAGAAAATGCTGAGTGTTCCCCTATTTTTATTCTAACTGTTCTGTGATGCTCCTTAATAGCTTGAAAATTTCCAGTGAGTTCAAAAAGTATCACCATTTCCCCACAAAATGTCATTGTCGGAGCCCATCCCCTGTGGAACGTGGAACATGACCAGTAACAACTTAATGATAGCCCATTCCCCATTTTTCTCGCTGGTATTCCTCTGGTCTAAATGCAGCTGGAGTCCAATCCTATTCCCTTTTTCACATTACATAATCTGGATGTGTAATGTGTAACGTGGATGGTAAGGTAAGGAGACTGGAGATGGATATAAACATTCAAACGGCAAACGGCAAACAGCAAATGGAAAATGGCAAATGGCAAACAGAAAACAGAAAACAGCACCCCAAAAAAGTAAAAGTTGTCTTTTTTCTTCCTTTCCCTCCTTTTCCTATTTGCCATTTGTGAAACATCTTATTTTCTCCTTGTCCATTTTCCATTTCCACTTTCACCTTTAAAAAATATAGATATAGATAAGTACATCTATAGATATACGACAATCCTAAGCTTTTCAACATTGAAGCTTGTACATTCTAAACTAAATGTAAATTTTACAGTTACCAGAATATAAAATTTAGACTCTGGAATTCTATTTGTCTGCCTCCAGCATTTCCGTAATAAGATAGTAATAAAAGTAATATCAACAAAGTGTCTAATCTTTTCACAAAATGGGGACAAAGGTTGTGTAACTGAACAAAATACAAAGTAGTATTATTCTCACTGTTTGCATGATTCTAAACAGGACAAGTTACTCTGTCAAAATGTAAAAGTTGTTGCTCATATAATAATAATATTCAAATTCATAGGTATATTTTATATTCATGTTTCAGGTGATTACTTTATTCTTAGAAAAGGATGGAGCAGAGTTTAGGAAATATGATAATGATAATATAGATAATAAGTCCTAAGTGGGAAATACAATATAAGCTGCTGTGTGATGTGTGATTTGTGATTTTTTAATGGACTATTGACCTCCAGGCCAATTGTTCAATTAGCCTATAACTTTCCTCATGTAAAATAATATCTACAATCTAAAGCTCAAGTTAAATGTACAGGAAAAGAATGGAGGATGGAGCTGCTACCTTTTAAATGTATTAACAACTTGATATTTGATCTGGATACTTGATACTTGATACACGATTATTACTTACATGTATGTATACAAACCAAAGAACCAAGAACCAGGAGCACGAGAAACAACAACAAATTGCTAAAATCTTTTACCAAAGTGAGCCTTGAAAATCTAGTCATAATAATAAACATAATCATGACTTGGAGCAGATTTGTCAAACAAATTTTTTAGAGTAGCTTCCTACATGCAATTTTCTGTAGATAGTAGATAGTAGGTAGATGGAAGATGGAAAGGAACAAAAAAGAAGATAAGTAAATTGAGGTGATGGTTATAGTGCTTTGTTCACTATATATTTTAGATTTTAGATTGTAGGTACTTCCTGAAGAATATATTATATATTATGGAGATAACACCTACGCTTAAAGTCTACAATGTATAGTAGAATATGAGTCCATATTTCCTGCTTTCAACACATGAAAGTTGCGCATTGTATGTACAATGTACATTGTACAAGTGTAAAATTTGTAGAGTTTGTGTAATATAATACAAAAGATGTTGAAATGTTTCTTAACGACTCAGGTCTCAAGACTCAAGACTCAAGATGCATGTATCTATAGGCTATATTGCAAAGCATTAATATATACATGTTCAAAAATGAGAGTTTGGAGAAAAACTAACGACGTATTTTATTAATGTGCCCGGCCTTTCACACACAGACATGAACACAGATAGGTGCATAGTCCATAGTCCATAGAGCAGAGAGCATAGGCGAGCAGGGATAGACCAAGAAGCAGATAGAGCTGAGTCGAGACCGAGTCATCGACAGAGTGTGTAGAGTGGAGAAGTACACAGAGTGCAGAAGAAAGAAGGCTCCAACACGCTCGAGAGGACGGAAGGTAGTGCAAAAGCCGTCATGAGTTCTCAGATCATTTTTCATGTCCCTCAAGGAAAAATTCATCATTTT
Organism: Sminthurinus signatus; assembly: GCA_019776565.1. Taxonomy (NCBI): domain Eukaryota; kingdom Metazoa; phylum Arthropoda; class Collembola; order Symphypleona; family Katiannidae; genus Sminthurinus; species Sminthurinus signatus. The sequence goes on from JABASP010000436.1 coordinate 4,932, forward strand.
TACGGAAAAGGCACAGGTGTTGAAGCTGTCTGCCATCCAAGAAATCCAACTAAGCAACCAACAAACTCTGCTCAGCTCTGTTCAGCTCTGCTTAGTTTAGTTCAGTTCAGCTCAGCTCAGCTCAGCTCAGTCTAAGAAAATTCCACGAAAAATATTTTTAGCCTTCTTTTTCTTCCAGTTTTCAGAGCAGAGTTTTGTTGTGTAGAATGTAGGATTGGACTGGATTGTACTGGATTGGATTGGATTGGATGTAGCAAAGTTGATACTAGGACTGGATACTGGAAGAGAAAACCTCTACTTTTCTCTGGTTTGGTTGCATGCTACGTATTTTCTCCATACTCCTCTTTCTGCTTCTCTTTCTCTTTCATTCCTTCTTTTGAAAATATTTCTATTCTTTATTGGTTTCTACTACTAAGTCGGCTTCAGCTTCAGTTCCACCTCAGCTCCAGTCTTCTCAGTATTTCGCGCAAAATTTCTTCCTCTGGACTTTGTTCATCCACTACTTATCTATATTAAATGCAATGCATAACGTATAGCGTGTGGTGTATATAATATATTTGTAAAATACAAAACGGGCATTTGCCTGCTCAATGCTCAAGACAGGAAAATATTTTTTTTACTATCGATTTTACCCGCATCTCTAATCCAAGTATACTGTTCTCAACCTACGCACACTTTGTGATTAAAAGTACGTAAAAGTGCGTAAGCTTTTAGTACTCTGTAAAATTACGTTAACACAGCTTATAAATCCAATGTATCATCTTCTTTAAGTACGCAGTAAAAATACAGGTATTTGGAAAAGAATTGTAAATGAAATTTTAATAATTATAAAAACTATTATTCAGAACTCTGATGGAAACCTCTGTTTTTCAAATTCTTGGTTTTCTATCAATCTCAATTTCGGGGCTACAATTGTTCATTTTTTATTGGTTACTTCAAGAGGTTTAATCATGTTTAATCAGCATTTCTAGTTTCTAGTCTAAAAAATTAGAATGGGGATCATAGCTTTAAATATACTGGAACCTTCCTGCCTCTTTAAATTTGAGTTTAGTTCAGTTCGTTGCAGTGAAATGTATGCATTTTGCTTGTCCGTCTTATCTCATTTCTTCTCAGAGATGCACAACATCTCGACTCTCGACCTAACATTGTCCAATGTCCAAGCTTTTATTCTTATCACAGTTCTTGGCATGTGGTCGACCGAGCCAAAAAGACATAAAACATAAAACACAAAGCAAGGGAAATCAAGATGTAACAAGTTCTTCTATCTTCTATGACCCTCAAATGATGTTGGGTATTTGATGGATTTTCAAGTAAGTCCAATGTATGCTGTACATTGTACGTGTATGTTTCCCTTCTAGCCCAAAAAGATAGGTTCTGATTTGATTTGATTTTATGGTTCTATGTACGCTGATTTTAGTCCTAAGATACCAAAACAGAAAATTGACTAGACATCATGACATGGCTTTGTCTCATATGATTATATGACGATGATGATGACGATTGCACTATCTGACTATCTGACAATTGGCAAAGCCCAAAGAAGCCAAAACCCACCAACTTGATTTACATTCTAACATTCTATGACTTCTCCGGCCATTGTTTCACATAGTAATGCAGACAAATACAAAGATGCACTGTACAATGTACAACGTACACTGTACTATATTATTAAACTTTAATTCTTGGCCTTTCCTCCTTATCTAGAAAATATCTTGTGGGCTTGGTTTCTTGTCTAATATACATGAGCTCTAATTCCTCAGTCCTCAAGATTTCTGCATTTCCATGTAAGAATTATTTTAATTATACGTTGCTTCTCTGTAATCTTGCTTCATTTCATTCATTGTTCATTGTTCTAATTCAAAACTAGAGCTGGAGACAGGAGATACAAGACATGAAATTTGAGGGAGAGAAACAAGAACAAAAAGAAGCAGAAGAGCCAGAGGATGGCGGAAATTCTTCTTCTTTCATGGGTAAAGTTAAAGTCGGACTGTACAATGCACAATGTACAGTGTACAATTTGTGATTAGGAGAAAAGAGGGATTGTGATTGTGGATTTTGGTCCAAAGATAACTGATTTCCTATCCTGGATTCAAGATCCTATCTGTTCAAGATGCACTCGAGGGACGAAGGAGACAAGAGCAAAAAGATGTATAATGTATGTAGTGTGTAATATTTTTGTATGTATAATCGTATACTTTGTTGAAGAAGCCCAGTTCCGAGAGAACAAGAGCAAGAATAGTAAAATAAAGAAAGAGTGATGACGAAGAGGAAGAGCAAGAACAAGGCTAGTGAGAGTGAAAAGGAAAAGGAAGACGGAGGAAATGTCTCTATTTTGTATTTCGTCAAGGGGAAAGGAGTAACTCATGTGCAAGAACATGAATGTGGAACAGTCTTGGCTTCCTTCCCTTTCCCATACATAAGCAGAGAGAAGAAGAGAAAGAAAGAACATACATAATAAGTATGTACATTGTATACAATACACCATCTACTATCTACAAAATTCAAAGTCTTTGTAGAATGTAGAATGTAGCTACAAGATATACAAGATACAAAATTAAGTAGCATCAGAGCCAAATCCAAAGTCAGAGTCAGAGTCAAAGTCAAAGTCGGGGCTAGCCAAAAGAAAGATGAAGGCGAGAGAAAAGTTAGATACAAAGACATAGATAGAGAAGGAGAGATCTAGATCTGGAAGCATGAACCATCAGAGACACGGGTGGTCGACGTTCAAGGCAGGCAGGCTGGTTGAATGCTCAAAGCTCAATCCTCAATCCTCAATGCTTTCTCTTGAACGTTGGACGTTGAACGCTGAACACTGAACAGTGAATGCTGAATACTCACAGGTTGACGTAAGAAAATTATCGGAAGTTGTTCTATCCACCATGAAGTATGCCGCTTTTCTCTTCATCTTCAGTTTCATCCTCTTATTCCTCTCCGACTCCGGCTTTTCGGGCATCTTTACTCTTCCCTTCTCCCTCCGCTTTTTTGCCCTCTACTTTATTACCAACATCATCATTACGACTGGAGGCTAAATTATGCATTTCTTTTATACATTCTTCCATCCCCATTCATTCATTAAGGGTCTCATTCTTATTTGGAACGGAAACTTATTCATGTTCAAACTATTCACTCTTCACAGTTCGCAGTCTCACAGTCTCACAAAGTCTAGAGTCTAGAATGTAGAATGTAGAATCTAGAGTCTTGAGACTACTTTCTAAATCCTCTGTTTGTTTACAACTCTCCGCTCTGGGGGCTCCTGAGACTCCTGAGATGAGATGAAGTGCACTAGCCTAAAAATTACCTGGCACTCAACTCAACTCCTAACCATGTACAATGTACATTGTATATCATATTTATATTTATATTTATGTTCATTCTCTTGGCACTCGAATTCATTTCATACAATATCAGGCCAGATCTTCTTGATTTATGCAAGTATATTAACACGACTGACATTAATAGTCAAACAACCGAAAGACGGCAAATCATTTCTTAATGTAACTTTAACTTTCCTCGTTGTCCTTTGTACTTTGAATCTTTGAACACTAATCTTTTTACTAAAGAGAAACAAAAAACATGGGAAATGGGAAGCCTCAAGTTCTCAAAAATACATGACGTCATTGATAATTTTACTGTATAGATTTGTACAACTTTCTTTTGTCTTTTGTGTCCTCGGATTCCGGTTTCCGGTTTTTCAGCATTCATTCATTTGAATTTGTGTTTGAATTCTCAACAATAAATATATAAGTATCAAACAAGTTTAAACAACAACAGTTTGTTTCTCTTTATACACAGAGCAGTACAAATGAAATGAAATGGTATTGTGAAAGCGTATCGAGTATCGAGTTGCTTTCTTGGAAATCAAAGATGAAAGTCAAAATCAAAAACAAAAACATAGAGGCAACAGACAAAGTAATAGACAAAGCAAATCTTTTACTTCTAGTTCTGATTCTGATTCCCATGTGATCCACAAACAACAAACAACAAACAACAAAAACAAGAAGAGCTCAGGATATTGGAGGAAATTAGATCAAAGCGCCTTCTTTAATGTATTCCTCCATGTTGATTCATGCTGATTAATTCCAGTAGCATCTTTTCATCTTTGAATGGGAAAACAATAACAAGGGAACCCGTATAAATAATAATAGCATCATATTTCATACATTGTACATTGTACATCATTTATCAGTTTGGTACAAGTATTTATACTTTCATATCCATGTCAAACGTTTTCTACTTCCAGGAAATTCTAATAATTTAATACACACGTCAGCCAGTTCCAGGAAAATCATCAGTCGATAGTTGATACATTATTCGTTTGACATTTGAATAAACTTGAAACAAACAGATATACAGATATAAATAATAAATACACCTTCACAGTTAAAAACAGGGCAAATCTGAACATCTGCGTAAGACTTTAGACGCTTTAGACGCTTTTGAATTTTAAAAGCATTTGGTAGTACAGAGAATAGTATAGCTATTGAAACACCGAAAGAAGCTGAATGAAGATATAAGTATGTTTGACATGTAGTCAAACTTGACATTCCGCTCTGCTAGAAACCAAAACCAAAACTACAAACTACAAACTACACAAACGTTAAAGGAAGAGTTCTCAATCTAGAAAGTAGGATGCAGAATCTAGCACGAGAAGAACTAAAACGAGGAGCGAGAGAATAACTAACAAATTTAAAAAGTTTCCAGCACACATCCTAACGCATGGTATAGTACAGTATTGCATTCTAATGGAGGGTGAAACAAAAAAAAAGAAACAAGAGATAAGTAGAAGCTGAGAAGAAACTGTGAAAAAGTAGAATATTTGTTTTTAAATGTTCATAGTTCATAGTGAAAACGGACAGGCAGAAAAACAGACAGACAGACAGACAAAGATAAAGACAAGAGAAAGTGAAACAAGGTTGCAAATTGTACCAAGTTTCTGTTTTTTTTTTCTTTATTACAAAACTGAGAAATGGAATTCTAGAACTCTAAAACTCTAGAATTCTAGAATTCTAAAATCCTAGAATCCTACAATTCTTAAATTCTTAAACTCTAAAACTCTGAAACTCTGGAACTTTTCAACAGTATGAAATAGTAACTAAAGTAGAGCAACTCGTACATACAGATACAGATACAGTTAAATATACAGATAGTTGACAATGTGTAATTAGCTTAGTCGAAAAACTGAAAGTGAAAGTGAAAGTTTTCTTTCTCGGCTCCGTCTTTCTGCTCGGTAAAAGAATTTCTACTTTGTATTTCTTATTTCGTTTTTCGCATTTCTATTTTCTTTTTCTCTCCTTCTTTTTACTTTTCCCTACTCCACATTTCTTCTTCACAGGATGATGATGATCATTGCCATTGCCATTGTCATAGTCATCTTCATGCCCGTTACAATTTACAGTTGGTTGAAATCATGTTTCCTCCTACTTTTCCAGTAGTGTGTTCCTAGTATCTAGTATCTAGTATCTATAGATATTAGATATTAGATATAGCTTCAGATACTCGTAGGAAGATACTAATCCAAGTCAGCGTATTATAGATGTAGACTTGAGAGTTTGAGTTTGAGTTGAGAGTGTATTCATGTTATACAAATGCCTACTCATACACATTGTACATTATATTATATACATAAGTGTGTAGAGTATAATAATGAGCACTCATTTCCAACCTTGCCTCACTACTAGTAGAGACTTCTAGTATTCTAGTAGATCCTATACTATCTATATAGATGGGAGATGGTATTATTGAAATTCAATGGAATACATTAGAGCTTGTACGTTGTACGTTGTACAGTTCAGCAGGAAGTACTTTTCTCTTTCTCTCTCTCTCTCCTTCTCCAAGTCTCATCCATTTGAATTTATACATGCAAAATGTAGAAACTACACAGATGAACCTCTACAGAGGAACTGGAGAACTGGAGAACTGGAGAAAATGAAAGAGAAGGAGGAAGGAAGACGAGGATGGAGGAGGATGGAGGATGAAGTAGAACGGTCACAAATCCACATAGAATATATTATATGAGACTTGGAGGATTTGCTTTTCATTTGCAAATTCCTCAGAGTCTCACACTCTCCCTTGTACATTATAGGAATATGGAATATTCCATACTCTAGGTTCAGTGTTCAGTGTTCAGTGCTCAATGCTCAATACCAATACTCCATATTGTACACTGTACACTGTACACTGTACACACACTTACTCGGTACTCCATTACCCTACACCCTACACTCTAAACTCAAAACTCTAAACTCGTACAGAGTAAATCCACCAACTAGATAACTTCCACCTCTCTCTCTCCCTCTCTCTCTTTCTCTCTCTTACTCTGTTGCAATATTTGAATTCATGTTTGTATCTCCTTGGCTCTTTGGATGGAAATTTGCATGTAGCTGCGTAAAATATCTCCAGTGCTTTTTGCACAATAGAACACTGTACATTGTACATGTTCCTGCAAAATTTGTGGATTGTGAGTATTTGTGCATTTGCCTTACACTTGAATTCAAATTCACCCAAGAGGAAGCTGCTCAAATAAAAGTGAGGGTTTTCTGTATCTATACCATGTAAAATGTAAAATGTAACATGTACATTGTACATTGTACATGGGTTTAACAAGGAGAGGAAAACAGGGGAGCAGACTGCCTCGTAATGCTTTCATACAATATTATTCACAATTCACAACGCATACACACAACGTGATGCTCTTATTTTTGAGCTATGACTTGGCTTGGCTCCGCTTCAGCTTTCAGCTTTCAGCTCTCAACAACTTTCACAATTACAATAATGAAATTTCTCTGTGTGGTACACACTGAAGACTGAAAGAAATGAAAGAAAAATCCTTGGTTATTCCTCATGCTGCGGTACAGCGAGTTTCACCAGCTCCTTGTTGCTCTTTGTTGATATGCTACTGAGCTACTGTTGTTATTGTTCCATTTTTTTTAAAAAAACTTTGTACTCTGCAGTGTACACTGTACAATGTACAATCTTGTTCCATCCGTCGTCTAGGAATTTTTGCAAATATGGATTACACGAGTGTAGAAAGTGTACAATGTAGAATGTACAATGTACAACTCAAGGCTAAAAGCTCAAAGAATAGTGACTTTGATGTACATGGAAAAGTACAAAAAATTTGCAAAGTACATGTGTCTGTATATTTGCACTCAGAGTGAAAGTAAAAGTTTGCTTTCTGTGTCTGGAATAATTTTAGCACATGGAAAGGAAAAGATGAAAGTCTGGTCAAAAAATTGTGTAACATCTTGTGATAAAAAATGTTGTGTAATGTGAGCATTGCACAATATACAGTGTACAATGTACAATGTACAAGTAGGGCAGAGCATCAGAAATGTCGAGAGCTGGAGAGCGGGAAGGAAGGAAGGTAGTTATTTATCCTCTCATTCATATTCTCTGACCCTCTACAGAAATATGTACATTGTACATTGTGCAATTTACGCTCTACGCTCTAAACTCTAAGTACAGTCAACAGCCTACAACATCGTGGTCGTCCATTGTGCATTCTAGTTTTTACATTTTAAATTGGGCACATGCACTTTTGAGTTTACATCTTTTTACATTTCCCTTTGTCTTCTATCTTCTCCTTTCAAATCCCATGTTCCATATTCCGTATTCCATGAAGACAGTAGATGTAAATTTTGGTAAACTCTGTACTCTCAATTCTACATGATACATGATACATGGAAAATAAAGGATCTGTTTTTGTTCGGTAGGCTTCTTCCATGTTGTTTTGTATCATGAATTGTTTTACTTTTGCTTTTCATGAATTTACCATAGCCTCATCCCAACATTAGGACAGTCTACTTTTATTCCCCTTGAAAGATCTTAAAAACCCCTGCACATTCTAGAAGAAGAGGAAGATGCGAAAGGGAAGGAGAAGTGAGAGCGAGTGAATCTGAATGTGAATCCGAATGTGTAATGTATAGATTATAGATACAATAGATACGGTTCTAATGGAAAATATATAGATACATGATCGATTTTTTTCCTCTCGCTCTGTCTTACAAATAAATCGAGATGGATGGATAGAAAATCTCTCGACGATTACATAATACAAAATACAAAATATATACAAAACACAAAATAGTAAATAGAGAGATTTTAGATATCGCTTTCCTACTCTGGCTCTATTTTGCTTCTATCTCTTTCTTTCCCTCAGCCTCAAGCCTCAATCCTCAATCCTGTGGCTTCTTTTTCTTCGTACTTCTTTTCCTTTCTTTTCTTTCTCCTGTTTTCTCGGAAAGAATAATGATGACAATAAATTAATTTAGACGTCAACTGAAATGAGTCATGTTAAATCCATCCTGTTATCTTTCTTGTCTCTTCCACTAAAGATGCTTAGTATTTAATATTTACTGTACACTGTACAGCTTATAGTTTGTATAAAATTCATTTCCTTTCTTTTTTAATGTTCTTATCACATCCTTCTTCACCTCTTGTATTCGGACACTTTTACGCACATGTGTATGTGTACTTCGTATTAGAAAAAGGTTATTCTTGAGCTTTGAATTCGAAGCTTTGACTCTTTGACTCTTTCCAATTTTCATTCATATCATATGAAAAATAATATATTTGGAAAGGACGCATGTTTTAAAATATGCTTAGTGTTCATGTTGTTGATGATATAAATATAAAAGATAAAAGATTGTGTTCCTCTTTGTCATCGTCAGCATCCGCGCTTTTACTGTCACTGGGACTTTCGTAATAAAGAAGGTTGACTTTGAAATTGAAGTATGTTTTGAGTTTGCGGTTTCTACTTAATTTCTACCTTTGAGTTGAATCTTTAACCAACTCCGACTCCAATTCCAATTCTGACTTTGAGCATCTAGAATCCAGAATCCAGAGAGAGAAGCTTTCTCCTTCTTTCTACTTTTATATCGTGTACGGTATACTTGGAAGCCGCAAAGTTCTTTGACCTGGTTCTTGGTTCTTGGTTTCTTAGTAATTTGTTCTTATCCTAAAAACCAAAAAGCAACCCGTCCCCATTTACTCTCATTTCATTCACCCAACATGGCAAAAAACATGGAATCACCCTGCTGCTTATTCACACATGGCGTGTGGAGTTTTCGAGTGTCGAGTGTCGAGTGTGGATTGTGAATTGTGGGCTGTGGATTGCGGAGTGGAGTACAGACTAGAGCGAAAAAGAGAAAGGGAGAGAAAGGGAGAGAAAGTAAGCTTGTACGCTTGAAATACGCTCAAGTTTTGCCTTGTGCGTTGGTGCGTAGATTTTGAATTTACCAAGTGGGTTTGGTGTTTCTCGACTCTTTCTTTACTCTGTTCTTTACTTTTTACTCTTTACCCAAATATATATCTTTTATATTTTATATTGTACAGGAGGTTTTAAGTATATCTGTGTACATAAAATTTGTGTGAGATAAAAAACTACTCTACTTTTTTCCACTTTCTTTCCTTTCCTTTTCTTCCTTCTTCTACATTTTCTTCTTCTTCTTCTTTTACTTCTTTTGCTTCTCTATTATTACTCGTGAGATTTGGTACTATTTAGAAAATATCACCCACGTAAATACACAGTAATAATAGCCCTTATCGGAAATCACCACTATTCACTATTTATACAAATAAATAAATGAATGCAAAAACCACATGTGTGTACTTTAGGCTTTAGGATTAAGGATAAAATTTGTACTTTGTACAACAACACAAAAGGAAAGAAAACTAAATAAGCCAGAACAAAAGGTGCACGTTCAATATTAAATACGTCACGACCCTAGAATCTTGACTGTAGACTGTAGACTCACGACGGTGGTTCTTGATTCCTGATCCTTTCATTTGATAACGTTCCTTCTTTTTATTCTTTATTCTTTTATTTTTCGATAACACTTGACTCCACTCGTCTGATTTCTGATATTTGCAAATGGGATTTATTTGCAAAAACAAAAATCCGCTCTCCTTCCCTGAAATTTTTCCGCCAAATGTCCAATGTCGATTATAAAAAAGTATGATTACACACATGTGGGTTCTTGTGAAAAAGTAGGAGTGGACATAAAAATTGTGATGGCAAGTGCACATTGAACATTGAACATGTGTACCACTGTACACTGTACACAGGCTGGAGAAAGTTGGTGGTTCTTTGGCAAAGAGGAAACAACCAAACCAAACCAAACCAGACCGGACCATTCTATACACGCAACTTTTTTGACGACAATGACTACTTTGAGAAAAATTGGAAGAGAGGAAAGAATGAAATACAGAGCAGAGTAGATATAATATATTATAGATATACAAGTATCTACGCATGCATGCATACAAGTATATCTACACATAAACGATTAGTGTTTGACTTTGGAGTTGGTTTGGCTCGGTGTTGGAGTAATGGAAAAGAGCAGGCCAAGCCAGAGAGAAGGCAAATGGAGTTTTAATAATAATACTGAGGGAATGAGAACGGAAGAGAAAAGGGAAAATAAAGAATTGGAGAATGAACACAGTTTTCTCTTTTTCTCTCTACTATGAATTTGATACAGAGTACAATGTACAATGTACTTTGGTACATTTACACTGTGTTGTGTTTATGTCGGATATCTAGATAAACATTGACATTTGTCAAACTCAGAAAAGCGTAGAGTTAATTTACTCGCTCTGAAACATCTTACAATATAATTCTTTTTCTTTCTTTATTTATTTTCTCTCCTCCTCCTCTTTCTCATTGTTAGACGGAGGAAAACGTGAACATGAACGTGAACGTGAATGTAAACGTAAAAGTAGGGAAAGTAGGAAAAATTGAAAAAATCCTGGGTGTGGTCTATTTTACTGCTTTCCTTTTCATGTTTTCCTCTACTTGTTCAACTGAAACTCAAACTCGTGCTTTTTTGGAATGGAATAAAATAATAAAATGCTTACTCGAGCATTTCTTCCATGTGAAATATATAAATAAAATAAAATAAACAGGAGTTGACCAGCTTTCGTCCCATTTTCCTAGTTCCTTATTTCCGTCAACCGTCAACCGTCAAACGTCAATCGCCCAGCGTCAAGAGAGACGAAACCTTTGTATCTTTTTTTACTCTTATGAATTAGCCACATGTCACATAATTCATCATGACGTAACTAAAATACAAAATACTAAACTAGAAAATGCTCATATTTCAATTCTATGCAAAGTCAAGTGCTAAATGTTTACTCTAATTGTAAACTCTGGCGTTTGGAGTCTAGATAAGTGGAATAAATAGTAAATAGTAAATAAAATAAAATATCAGAATTGTAAAGTCAGTCATTTGAGACGGGAGACTGAATTGTTGATTTTCCATTCCATGTCCTCATTTTACTTTGCAAGGAATTTGTGAATTGTGAATTGCTCCAAAAAGCATACAAGAAAAAAAGAAAGAAAGAAAGAAAAAATATGAAAGAAATGGAGGAAAAAATAAGAGTTGTCAATTTCCCTGTCAAGTTCCATCCCACAAACTTTCACATGCCCATTCCCATTTACAATCACAATCAAAATGACTCTATGAAAATGACAATGACAATGCCCGTGACAAGGATATGATAAGTAAAACGGTTTCGGTTTGTGTGTGTCCTCTCCTAATTCTCTCTCTCTTTCTCTCTCTCTCATGTGTTTATATAAGGTGTATATTATATTTGTATACTTCTTTAGATGGTGCAAATATGCGGGTTTTACTGTTTGATCGGTTTCATATGGAACCCACTGTAAATTGTATAATATTTTGCATGTACCGAATATGGAATGTGGGATATATGAAGCGGAGAATGGAATAGGGTCCTAAAATTTGTAAAAAGTGCTCAATTGTTCTCTATTCCAAAAAGTATAGTCTATACTCTATAGATATATATGAGCGTTGCCTACATAGTTTGCAGTTTCTAGTTTCAGTTTGGTTGGTGTCAGAGAGTGCGACGTGTACAAAAATGAAAATGGATCCAAGTTTTGCTCCTTCTTCTCTCTTCTTTTCCTCCACTTTCTCTTCATCAAAAGAAATCAACCGTGGAAGATACGGGCATGGGTTTTTCGAGTTCCTATTTCTCAGCTCGTTGGCTTTTCTCTTCCGTTCTCTTACATCTTCTTGCTCCAGCTCTGGCTTTTGCACTAGCTTTCTCTCCTTTCTTGTCTTTTCTGTTCTTTTCTGTTCAGTTCAGTTCAGTTCAGTTGAGCTCAGTTGACTCGAGTTCTTTTCCCTTTGTATGGAAAGAAAGTCATGTCAACTCTTTAGGAATGGGGTGAAATGCTTTGGAAGGAAAGTCAAGTGACAAGGCAGTCAGCTGGAACATGATCAACATGGATGTATTTTTATGAGAAAAATTATTACCTACATAAATCCACCTCATTACTTTGCACTATGTGTACATAATATATTATTATTATACAACCTATAGCTACGAATACCATTTTTCTCTCTATTTTCCAACCAAACCAAACCAAACCAAACCCAGCCAATCCAAGAAACAAGACGTTTTCTATTTTCTCTTTTCTCTGCTCCTCTTCTCATCTTTTTGGTCTCATAATCCGTGAAATTTTGCAAGGAAAAATACTTACATATTTATATTATATTATATTCCATATTCCTGTGAAGCTTGCTCTTTGATTCTATATTCTATTTTCTATATTTTATATGTTTACCAGTTACCATTTCCAAATTCTGAATTTTTTTTACAATCAAGTCACGTTGTTCAAAACATATTCAACTTTTATACTAATGGCCCACCCATAATCCATAACCCATACATTTTTTGTACAGTGTACATTGTACATAATGTAATGTATTATATAATAATAATAAAGTATAAAAATAATATTTTGGGTATTGAATATCCATGATTTATAACGATACGTCCCTGGAGCAAGCGACGTATTATTTATAATTTAATGCGACTTTGAAGCTCTTTACCACTGGCACTGGTACTGGCACCGGCACTGGTCACACTATGGATACTTGTAATAATTTGTAGAAGACCTACTTGCTACTTTCTACACTTGACAATACCATACACCGTACACCCTACATTTTGGGAACCGAACCACTCCTTTAGAAAGCAAGCCAAATGGGAGAGAAAGAAGAAAAGTCCACCAACATTATGAATGGTTGTAGTAACATATTAAAGTTGAGGAAAATGTAGCGTAACCACAGTTGCAAATAAAATATCCTCTTTCTTCTCTTCTCCATCTTTTCTCCCGTCCTTCCTTTATGATGCATAAACAAGATTACAATGATGATGAGGGATAACTTTAACTTTGACTTTCTATTTTTTGGCCAGTATTCATATTCACATTCATATATCGTATGTACATGTCGTATTTTGTATTTAGTATTTAGTATATGTCCACATTCTACAATCTACAGTACACACTACACACTTTGTCTCGCATGAGAAAATTCTCAAGTGCTATTCCTAGAAAAATGTTTGAGGACGTCAAACTTTCTCGTTAGTTTTTTGACTAAATATAGAATGTAGAATCTAGAATGTAGAATTTTACTACGATACTTTTCAACTTATATAAGTAGATACATAATGAAAATAATAATAGTAGTAATAATCCTTTTTACGCATTGAAAAGAAGTAGTAAAAGTCACAAATACTACGTGTAATGATCACTATAATTGGATTGGATTGCTTTGCTTTTTGTTGTAACATTGTACCGTGTACAGTGTACACTTTACATAAACATTTTGACATGCATGTTAATTAATAAAGCTACCATTGAATTTGTATACTAACAATGTTTGGAATTTTGGAAATGTCAAGTTGGAGGATATTTCTCTTTAAAAAAGTAAACATGTAACATGTAACGTATAAAAAGTATAGGTTTGTAATAAAAAGAATGATTGGATATCAGATAAAGTAAAATTCAGCTAGTTTTTTGTACACCGTTACATAATAATTACAGGCTGACAAGTGACTTGAAGGATGATGATGATGATGCATGATTTGTCCTTTGTGCTTTGTATTTTTGGAAGTGGGCTCAAAAATATTGACCACTGCTCCACCCCCTTTGTTTGTCCATTTTCTTTTAAACCACTAGCGGTATTTAGTATGCAGTATGTATTTTTGATCCTGATCATGAATTTTACATGTCGGATGTCGGATGTCGAATGACAAATATTTTGAAGCGAATGCCTAATGCCAATCACCGATTTTATCAACAAGTATGTATGCATAAATATTGCTTCCCGGTACACGGTACAGCCTACACACACATTTAGACAATGCTCAATTGAAAGAGTCACAGGAAAATCACCGTATTTATTATTTATTAGCAAGCATCAAGTTGGAAGTTGGAAGTTTCAAGTGCCGACTTTGGACTTGAAGTCAGAAGACTGAATAATTTTTTCCAATTTTTTGAAGCAGAGGGTTTCCTTAAATTTCCCTTCTCATCCGCTATGTATATTCTCATTGATAGTGAGAAAATCGGCATAGTCATTACAGCTGTTCATGTTCATGTTCATGAACAATCCACATTAAGGCCTTTCACCATATTCATGCTGTGTATAATACTGATATTGATATTGATATCGATATCCTATTCAATGGATTCAAGAATCACGAATCCAGAATCCAGAATTCATGAATATGAAGAATAGATTGTACCTTTGAAGAATATAAAATGTGGATCAAATGCCTTTACTATGATATGATATGATAATGTGAAATAAATGTATGCATTTTGCATACTTTATAGTTGCTATAGATTCCACTTCAAAACTGATACATTCTCCATGTAAATTTGCATGCGTATATTTTGCATATCTCTCTTTTTTGATGAATACATTGGCACTTGCCTGGGAACTGACTACTGGGAAAATTGTTCGCCTGTATCAGGGTAAGATGGATCTATCTCCATATAAATCTGCACACTATGTAAAACCTGTACATATATGTATGATGCATAAGATGCATGAGGCCTATAGATTCTTGATTTTAGTCTTTATAAAATGATCGTGATCGTGATCATGATCATGATCGTCATCGTTTTTCCTTTGGTTTTGGCTCTGGCTTTGGCTTTCAAAATGTCAGACTGTGTGAAAATTTATATTGAGCCTTCTGCTGGAAAGTGGAGGACTAATCTGTGCACAGGGCACAGAATACTAGATGCAGAATATAGAATACAGAATACAGAATAGTGAAACTGTATTGTAGTAGTCTCATTTTGATTCAGACTCGAGACTAGAGAATCTGAACTCAGCGCTTTCGCCTTTCTCTTTCTGGATCTATGTAAATCTGAACCAGAACCAGAACCAGAACCAGAATCCGAATCCGAATATCGAGTAGCAACTTCATACTACTGTATGGAAATTTTCAATGGGAGCAATTCCGCCATTCAACTCCTGTGGTGTGTTTTTCCTCCTCCATTTACTATGGAAATGGAGCATAGAGGAAGGGAATAACGAACAAAGTACACTGTATAATGTATAGACTATAAATGTATCTGGATATCTATAGAAGTATATCCAAGAAGAAAGGCGTAGTTCACACAAAGGACACACTCTCTCTTTCTCTTTACTCTCTACTGACAACTAACAAGTTACAAGTTATCCTACCGGAAAATTCATCAAGTAACTAATAATAATGCACTTTCCCTTGAATAAATATTATATTAGAATATATTACAGATTATAACCGCAGAGGTTTTGAAGGTAGCCATCTTTTATGCAAAATACACATAATATAAATACATGTATGTATATGACAAATTTCCGCTCTCACAAATAAAAGCAACCTGTTTTAACTCATTTCCAGTTCCAGCTCCGGCACCAGGTTTTGAGCGACGGATATTATAAGCATCTATAATATTATGGAGTATGGCCCAACATTTACTATACTTATACTAATAACATACCAGTACGAGTACGAGTATCAAAATCATTATCATTATCAGCTCTGCATTAGTTTGAGCTGGAGAGAGGAGGAGGAAATCGGAGACACTTTGAAAGTCCCAGGGACCAATTCAACAGATAATGGATAATGCAAACATGCAAATTAATGAATGAAAGCTCTGGGAGCTCGCATATAAATCAGAGCTGAGTTGAGTTGAGTCGAGTCGAGTCGGGTTGAACTTTTTTCCTACTTATTAATGAGGAAAAAATGTATCACGACTCTCTCTCTCTCTCTCTCTCTCTGTGTGTGTCTCTCTCCCAGTCCAATCTCCAATCCATGATCCATTATGCATAATTTGAGCGGAAATCCTCCAACTTCCTTCCTTTCAGCATTCTTCCCTCATCCCTGTACTTTGGACTCAGGACTTTGCCGACTCAGTAACAACCACGACATTTATTTTATGGGAAAACGATAGAGCTTTTACTACTGCTACTTCTGCTGCAACCACTCTTCTTCTGTTCCTGTTGGATGAAGATATTAAAGGCAATCTGGAGCTTATCGGTATCGGTGACTTAAACCTATGGTAATTTTCTTTGTCGTTTCTGGTTGGTGCTTTTAGTTTGTGATTTTTGGTATGAAATACGGATTTGTTTGATTTTGATTTTAGTTTAGTTTAGATGTTTTGAATCTTTATAGTAGAAAATAAATCTGTGAAACTGCTCCTGCATATTTTGTGTCTCTTTTTCTATGTTGCATATTTTAGTATTATAATATTCTGGTGTTTCAGGATTTGAGCTGTACATATCTAAAGTGTAAAATGTATGGATGAGGATGACGACGGCGATGACAAAATATCAACAGCAATAACAACCAGGCAACAAAAAGTGTGATCCTTAGCAAAGCACTAATCCTTCGATTTTCTCTTGTGGAATAAAATCATATAGATTCTAGGAAAGAAGAAGAATCCCAGTATTTTTTGTTTACATGGATTGGTATTTGGATTGGCATGGATACATGATACATACTGCATATGTACATTTGTTTTCCTCTTCACTTTTCACTCTTCAATCTTCAATGTCTTCAGAGTTTTCCTCTCACTCTTGCTCTCGCTCTTTTCTTCAGCTTTCCTTCCTCTCCTTTTTCGTTTGAAGTGTGCAGAGGAAAAGGTACTTTAGAAAAAAAAATCCTTCACTCACTCGTTTTCTTTTACTATTTCTTTGTCTATAATATACTTTCTTTACTTTCCCCTCAAAATTCTACAGTCTACAGTCTACATTCTCTAGTCTACACATCTTTTTATACGTAGAATGCAGAATGTAGAGATGCACAAATCCTCCTACAGGCAGAAAGAAAAGAGCAAAAGACGACCAATTCCGATTCCAATTTTTTGGCTCTGATTCCGTATTCCGTACTCCGCATTTTATATTGTACCACTTTCCTCTCCATTTCTATCTTTACATCCATTCTCAATTCTCAACTCTCAACTATTGAATTTGAAGGGGAAATGTGTAGAAAAAATCGTCTTGCATCTCTTCTGTTCTATTACATTTATATCTATCTTAGTGTGTAATATCTGTATCTTGTGTTGAGCGTACATGTAAACTGCAGGGGTTTAAGGAGATACTAGATACAAGATACGCATACATGTAAAATGTGCATAAACCATTTTTTGTATGTATGACGTGGCCTCGTTACATCACTTTTCCTGCATTCCTCTACACTGCACTAACTCACTCACTCGAGTATCTATCTATGTGTACTTTTGTACTAATATTTTCTTTTGAGTTTTCCCCAGGATTTTCCATCATCTTTTTACTCTCTTCCTTTCTTTCTTTGAGGAAAAAGGAGTAAGACGGAAGAAGGTTCCATCCCCTTTCCCAATAAAGAGTAGAGTAGAGTTGAGTTGAGTCTTGAGACTTGGGATTGAGAAAGTCTGGAATTTTTTTTCATTTTTCTCTTCTCCCTTTCTTTACTTGTACGATGTACGATGTAGGCTGTACGTATATTACAATTTAATTGTTACAAAAGAGATCTTTTTTTCCCTCAGTGTAGCTACGGAGCAAAAAAAAGAGGAGGGAAGGAGAAAAGAAGTGGAAAATCCTACAGAATATTGTACATTGTCCATGAAAACCAAAAGTCATAAGCTAAAGTAGAGGAAAATGTGGTGAAACTGATACAGATATTTTAAAGGATTACTATTATTATTAGTACGAGTATTAGCGAGCATTCTTCATACTTGATGCTTTTCTCGATTCTGGATTCTGGATTCTATAGACAACATGTAAGCATGTATTGAGCTTGGAGGATTGAGCTCACGGTATATGTATATGTGATTTAGATATAATGGTTTTTTGTAGGGAATTTTCAAGTGGTCGTACCATAGAATAGAATGTTCCCACTAATGCTTATACTAATAATCCATGTTGATGTTCAATGTTCAATGTTCAATGCTCATGTTGTGTACCACTAATAATGTTCCTTCTCTCCCTTTTCGTCTTTGCTTCTCATGTTAATACTAATACTAATACTAAAACCAATACTAATGCTTGTGTTAAAGCAGAAGCTGTAGAGAGTGCAGTGCTGTTTTGGCTCGATATGACTAACTGCTCCGCACAATGGATCACAATGGAAATATGATGGGCAGTGGAAGAGGAATAAAGTCAAGTATAATAATGTTGTGAGTTTTGAGTAGTGCGTTTTCATCTTTTGTACTAATTCCCTCTACCACTTTCACTAGGAGTTGGAGTTGTATTCATAGATAAGTTGGTAACAAGTGAATCAAGTGAAGACAGGGAGAATGAAAGGAAATGCAATGGTATGTACATAAATGGCCAACATTTGAAATACTAGAGACAGTCAAGGCCTTGTTATATTAGGATGTTCTTGCTTCTCTAGTTCACTGGATAGTTCTTTCCATCCAGACTCTAGACTGAAGGAGAATAATTCTAGACGCTGGATCTGGGATCTGGGATCTAGAATCTAGAATCTGGACTTTGTTGTGGGATGGATTTGTGTGATGTTCTGTTCTGTTATGTAATGTGTGTAAGTGGAAGTGGAAGTGGAAGGGTAAGGGCACCACATGACGCAAAGTAATGATTTGACGGCATATGGCCGTCGTCGTTTTAACTTGTTTCCTCTCCTACTTGTTCTCTTAGTCCTCTTTCAGATTGCTCCTTCAGCATCTTGTAAGTGGAAGTGGAAGTGGAAGAGGAAGGAGGAGAGAAGAGAGGACAAGATTGAGAATTGAGCATTGAGAGCCCAACAGAACAAGTAGTTGATGTTCATATTGTGTATGTTTTGTATGTTGTGTATGTTGTGATATGGGATGTTAGCTGACGCTTCGTGTATCTTATATCTTACATGTGGTTCCTCGTTCTTTGCTCTCAGCCTCAGCCTCTCAACTTTTAACTTTGTTAAACGAGACAAGGGGACAGGGATACATATGTTATGTAGATGTAGATGTACTTGCTGTACTTTGGCTGTGTATAAAAAAGTAAAAGAAAAATAGGGAGAAAAAATTGCAAGAAGAAAGTTTTCTTCTTCTTCTTCTTGTTCTTTATGGGCAGTACATAGTACATAGTACATAGAACATAGATATCTTTTCTCCCCAGACCAACGGATCAACGGACAAACGGACCGGCGAACCGAGTAGGCAAAAGTCTAGGGAAAACCAAAAGCAAGTAGAAAGAGTAAAGAGTTGACTTTTAGAGAAACAATTTGACCAGCAGATTTTTATCAACTGCAACTGGAACTGGCAATGGAAATGGAGGGAAAGTGAGCAAAGGATAAAGATTCGGAGATTCTTGATTCAACATATCTATTATTGTTTTCTCCCTCTTCTTCTGTAGATCCCACACTTCCAGCTCTCGACTCTCAACTCCCGTCTGCTTGTGACGATATATGTACTGCCTAACTTACAACTTGCACATTCACGTCATCTCATACGGTTCAAAATGGAGAAGAGAACAAGTAGCATGAAGCATGAGTAGCAGCTAGCAGCTAGTAGCAGCATGTACGCATAAATTGACCACACAGCCCAGCCAAGCCAAGGCGAGCTGAGCCAACTCAAGATAGCGAGACAAGTAGAACGACTCAAACAAAAAGAAAATAAATAAGTTCACTCTACTTTTCTCTCGAGTTGAGAGTGTGTAAACCTCATTTTTCTTCCTTGCTCTTTCTTCTCCTCTCTATTTTTCCTCCAGTCTCCAGTTCCAGTTCCAGCTTACTTATTACACGTACAAATTTTTCCTCTCCTTCACTCACTTTCTTCACTCACTCAGGCACATGCCCTTTAATGAGTACAAGAGAGAAAATTCAAGTTTTGTTTTTTTTTCATGTGCTACTGAAGCACATGTGTGATATATAATATAATGTAATATAATATAGTGTAATAGCCCTTTAGCTTTCTCTTTTCTCCTTCATCCTGAATTAGTACACTGCAGATTATAAGTTTCTCATACTCGTGTACGTTGTTCAGAATGTCGTACAGGATTCTGAGAGCTGTTCTTAATGCCTTTCCAGGAATTGTAATTATGGTGTAATATTACTTCCAAAATACTTATATATATTTTGTACACTGTACTTGTTTTTTCTCTAGGTGGCTGGATGAGTAGGCGAGTAGACGAGTGACCACTGACTATTGAACAGCTACTCAAAAGTCAGTGCACTGTTCTGTCTACTGTTGAAAAATGAAGACATGTTCCATGTACATTTTTCATATACGTATACATGGAAAACAGTACTTATTTTAGATTTGGGTTTGGATTTGTACAATATGCTGGGACTAACCATGAAGGAGGAAAGACAAGAAAGAGATTACTTTTACATATATAAGTAAGTAATAAGCTGCCCACTCGCTAGTCTACTACAGTATAAGAACCATAAAAAGGTAAAAAGGATCTAAGAAACTTGTGTATTTGGTATTTCGAGTATTGAGTTTATGTCAAAATACGGAGTACGTGGATTATGCAGGTATTATAAATACAAATACAACAACATTTATTATGCATTTGTAACAAAGCCACCGAACTCAGAACCTGCACCAATTTGAATTGTAAATGAACTCTGACTCGTGTTTTTCTGGAGCATTTCTTATAAATAATAATGATAATTATATGGGCTACCAATTACCATGTAAATTGTACATTGTACATGGACAATACAGAATCGGCATATTAAGGTAAATTACTACGGTATAAGAATTGTAGGATACAGGTACACACATACAGGTAGACAGGTAGTTTCTTCACAACTTACAACCTGTCCACTGTCCACTGTCTACGTGAGCTGGTAGTTTGTATTTGGTATTTGATAGTTGGTGGTCAAAGTCAGCGTCTTAAATGAAAGCAAAGTAAAAGGAACCCAGAGGAAATTTTCAATACTTGGAGCTAGCTTGTGTATAATGTCTCTGTTATTTATTATTCATTATTTATGGAGTAACTATGACTTTGAGTCAATCAAGGGAACTGTATATCCGCAGTTTACAGGTTTATGTTGGCTGTATTTGTAATACTTGCATGATATATTCTATATTCTATATTCAGAATTCTCAAAGCTGCAAAGCTCTCTCAAGTTACTGTATTTGTTACATAATGCTGAAAACGGTGACTGTGGTAAAAATTAAATGAGATTACACAGCATTTACTTTTCTTTTGTAAATCAGTCACTGGCATTGGTACTGGGAAAAAACAAAACATGCACAAGAAAGATAAACAAAAGAAACACTAGTTCCAGAAAACCCAATCCACTGCAGCTGTTTGAAATATCAGAACAAAAACTGTCCAGAAAAATTGACTCACGACTCAAGACTCAAGACTCAAAGCTCAAGTTCAAAGCGTATGTTAGGCACGTGCGCATACAAATTTCTTTGTAATTTGCATGGACAAAGTACAATGTACAATGTAAATTTTACACTGCATTCGGCATTCAGCATTCAGCATTCGGTATTCGGCATTCCTGAGCCATAATTTTATGCGTAATGTGTAACAATATGCATATTTTCCTCTTTCTACCTATTTATTATGGAGAATGTAGAATGTAGATTGTAGATATTTGTCTAAAGTTAACAAGGTTGTATAAATAATGAATAATATACGATGTACGAGTCTCTGTGTATTATGTAATAAAGCCTGGATGTACATTTTCAGTGTACAGTGTACAATGTACAATGTAAAATCTGCTTGTAGTTTACATAAGCTCATTATAATTTACTGTGAAGAAGAAAAGGGAAACGGAAACAAGGAACACGCATGTGGCATTGTCAACTCCTGTACTAGTAAGTATTCACTGTAATATTGTATGCGTAAACCAAGCTACATCCTACATATACTATATAACTTATATTCTAGTACAAAATGTGCAGTTTAAATTTCCTTGTCGTTCTCTCTGTCCTCTCTCACTTGTTAATTTGGCTGGTAGCATTCACTACCCTCTATTTCATTTCCCAGTTTCCACTGGAGTTTTGGAGGCCGGAATTCAAATAATTCTATTTGCACACATTACACATTGTACATAAACTCTCGTGCCACATACTAATAATACACACACCACACAAAGTACACAATACAAACTACACCATGCACAATGCACAATGCGCAGCCCAACTAAAGTCAACGTCAAAACACAAATGTAAATATGACTCTCAGCTCTCGGCTCAAAACTTTAAACTTTAAACTTCAAACTGGCATGTCAAAATTTTGAATTTTGAATTTTGAACAAGGGAAGAACCAAATGTAAATACTCCGGTATGACATGATATCTAGATATTTCTGACTCTAGTTTTGGTCTAGTTTTCATTCCTAATCCTAGAATCTCCGTTCTACATATCATACAGAGAAATCCAAAATTTAGCCATTCTTATTTACACGTGTGTATCAACAATCTCCAATCTAAAATCTAGAATCTAAAATCTACATGCTTGCATTATGCATGATGTATGATGTACGACACATGGACACGTGGACACATGGACATGTTTCATGTTTAGTGTTTGCTTGCGTAATTCTATCCGTGATTGTATCAACTGACAAGGCTATTTAAATCATCAAATCCCAGCAGTCCTAATTGAATTTCCTGAATAAAATTGGCGTGATTGAGTCAAATTTAAGGAAACCACATTAAATTACTCTGTTTGTTTGCTTTTGCTTTGTGGTATTGAGTGTTATATTTTGTGCATTTGTTATTTGTTATTTACATAATATACTTTTACTACTCACATTGTTATTTTCTACTTTCTACTCTTTCTTCTTTCTCCCAATTTTCTGACTGTGTAATCTGTGGACTGAAAACATAACAACTTCATTTTCAACAACAGTTTTTTTCTATGCAAATGCAAATGTATTGACTATTCAACATTAGCATTGAGGAAAACTCAAACTATTCCAGTGTTTTTCTTCTTGGATTCTTTTCCACCTAAAATGTACAATGTACACTGTACAGTGTGCAGATTTACAGAGAATCCAAAAACGAGAAGGAGAAAAATGTAAATAAAGAGGTAACAAAATGCAAACAAAAAACAAAAAAAACAAATAACAAATAATGTATGTATCTTCAATCTCCAATCTACCATCTACCATCTACACCAAGCATGTTAAGCACCTATTTGTATAATACTCTATTACTCTATGTAAAATGTGGAGCCGAGCATCATTTTCGGCATCTCCTTTCTCTTGAAAACGCCTTCAATTTATTTACATGGGGAATTTTCCATACCACACACAAAATATTGGGAAATGCATGAATTTTGTAAATTTGTAAATTTGTGAGTGCAGTTGAATCACGGAAAGAACAAACCATAAAAAACAATGAATTCATTTACCTTTGCATTGAATATAAGATATAAGTAAAATGTAGAACTTATGGGGAGCATTAGTATTGTATATTATGCATCTGCAGCTGTATCTATTTAAGGAGCATCTGTAGAGCGTAGGTAATCCTGGGAGAAGGAAATGCAAAATTTGGACTGTAATCAGATTTCATCCACGTGCACACATGTAAGTACTAAGTACTAAGTGCACACATGTACGATGTACGAGTATTATACATTATATATCATCTACTCGGAATTGAGTTGTACATACTGACTGGGAGCAGAAAGCAAAGGAAGCAGTGTTTCAAATTTACACTTGGACCCTACCTTCTACATTCTACATTCTGCATTCTATATCCCATCCACTTAATTGCCTACCTTGTCCAATGCATTTCAAATTGAGTTGGCGTTGGCCCGCAAAGTAAAAGTAGAGACTTTCACTTTCCACTTGTGTACATATTTGGCAGATGTAGAATGTAGAGACTCGAGACTCGAGAGTCGAAACTCGAGAGTGGAGAGTCGAGTTGGGATGGAGTCCGACGTCCAATGTAGACATCAAAGGGAACGATAGAGACAAAGACAAAGACAAAGAGAAAGGGAAAGTGAGCGACAGAAAGGGAGAAGGTGGAAATTAGTGTGTGCATCAATAATGCATTTTGATTGTGGAATGGAATTGGAATCCAGTTCGTCCACAGTCTTGCTCTCAATCTGTAGACTCCAGACTTTGTAGAGTCTGTAGAGTTGAGGCAGCAATTTCCACCGTTCCGTATGCAACGAACAACTTCAGGACTCGAGAGATTGAAAGAAAAAGAAAAGAAAGTGCATACAGAATGCAGGAGGTATACATCTATACATTGTACATTGTACATCGTGCATACAGTTTAGAGTGTCTATTTATTCCCAAAGTAAATTTGCGTACGAGATGGCAGATATTTTTACCGTCCTCTCTTTTCGTCTAAACTCAATTCACCATCCTGTAGCTTTTGTTGTCATCTATCTCGATTCTAGATTCTAGATGTAGTTATTTTCTTTCTTGCTTTCTCCAGTGTCTAATCTAGCTGTACAAATAGATGCAGTTTGACAAGAGAAACCCCCAGAAAAGAAAATAAAGAATAAAAAGAGAGAGATACTCCGATTTAGCCATTTTATCACGTAATATATAGAGAGACTGGGAAATTGGTAGAAAAATAATTATAGTTGCAAGTTGCAATTCACCATTTTTATGTGTGTTATGGGAGTGGATAAATAGTATCAGGGCCCGTGAACCTAACACATGCATTATGTACACATTTACTTGTGCACTTCTACAGATGCGATGGATTGCAAATATATAGAACATAGAATACAGAAAGTACAACAAGAGAGGAGAAGAAAAGTAGTTACGGTGAAAGCAACTCAGAATATAGAATATGCATCTACAAATGTACAAATGTATTTGTATCCAGCAAATCCAAAATCCACATTTAGCATTACACTACATGATATGGCAAAGAGTTGCTTGCAGCCTACAGGAGACCCATGAGAACGGAGACTGGAGAGAGGAGAGTAGTTTTACAATTCAACATTCATTTGTTCTATTTTCTATTCCGTTCTCCTCTCTCCATTTTGTCTTGTGTCCTTTCCATTTCCGTACAGTTTACAACTTCAAGTTTGTACCATTTACCATTTGAGTCTAGAGTCTAGAATCTAGAATCGAGAATGGAGAGCTGAGTTCCCAAAAGGAGAAAGGAGAATGGAGAATGAGGAAACTATTTTTTCCGTCCTTTCTCCATCTAGTTTTCTATGTTGGTTTAAATAGCAGATGATAATATATGGAGACTGGAGACGGAGCCTGTTTTGTATGTGGAATACATTCAGCGACTAAAGGCTATGGTTGACGTCTTAATAAAGACTTTAGGGCTTGTTTTATCCTTCTTTGACTCTTGTTTGTTGTTTGTTGGTTGGTTTGTTCGTTTGTTTGTTTGTCCTTAAATCAGTATCAGTAAATCAGAATGGAGATGGAGATGGGAATGGCAGTAAAATGAGCACACACACACAAACACACACACGGAAATGAGAAGGAGGCGGAGGAGGATGCAGAGAACTCAAAGAACTCGACAGACTTGCCACAATTTGTCAAAGTGACTGTGTAAATACATAAATTGTTACATCTCAATCGGTTAGGTCGTCAAGTTAAGTTTTCTTCCTCTTGTTCTTGTTCCATTTGTATTCGTATTCGTTTTTGTATTCGTCTAGACTTTAGATAGTTTGCAGACTGCCTTTTCCTATTACTTGTGTACTGTTTTTTCTCCTTTCATTTGTATTTGTATTTGTACTCGTATTTTTATTGTACTTCTTAAAAGAAAGAGAGAGATTCCAATTCTCATTGAAAAGAGAATGACTTTAACGACAGGCCAAAGTTATAAATGTACAACTTACAACGTACAACGTACAAGCTCAGCAGGGACTTTATTAGTCGCTGTTTCATGTATCATGTACCATGTATTATGCATGCTATTTTATGTTATATTATGCTTTGTAATGCCTGTGCTGATTGCTCCTAATACATCTGCACTATAAATATAAATATTATATAATTTACCACAAACTGCAACCGTTTTACTTGACCACGGCAACTTTCATGTGTTTTTTAAAGGTACTTGGTATTCGTATTTTCAAAATACTTGGAAAAAGATGGATAGAAAAATGAATGTCATTTTCAACGAGAAGCTATACCTCTTTAATACCTCTTTAAATCTATTCTATATTCTGTAGCATAAATATAAATATAAATAATAAATCCCTTGTACAATAGTAGTACAAAGTAGAAAAATAGGAGCGGCATGCAATCGCTTCCACTTTCTATAGATTTTAGATTTTAGGTACTTGCGTAATAGGTAATAGGAAATGTGTATTAGTGTGACGTTCTTTGGGATTTTCTCATGACCAATTCTATTTTTACAGTACAACTCATACTTAATTTCCCGTACTTTTCTCCAATTTCAGTAAGTTGAAACAACCTCAAATTAATGCTCTTTGAGCCTGGCTGAGAAATCTGACTCTTGTGGGTTGTTTTTTTTTGCTGGTGGTCATTGTGGTTTTACGTATTAGGAAAAAACTGTACCATGGAATGAAACTGAAACTGAAGCTAAAGAACGGTGAAAGGTGAACGGTGAAGAGGGAAAAGCGAGATTCTGCATGGAAATTCAAATCCAAAAACCCACGTCTGCAATCCAAAACCGAAACCAAACCAAGTCAAGCCATTCCAACTCTTATGAAAACGAGAAACGAGGAGCGAGAGCCGCCAACAATTTCATACAATATTACATATTACATATTAAATGTTACATCCATGAGCACGGAAAAAATAGCCAACCTCCTCCTGGAAAGTCATCGGTTCTCAATTCATTCCCAGTTTGTTCTCTAGCTCCGCCGTTCGTTCGTTCGTTCGTTGGAAAGCTCGTTCATGCAAGAAGGCCAAGGGTGGGAAAGGTAATAAAAAAATCACGCGAGATCAAAATTTCGGTTACTCATTCTTTTCTAATACTACCTTCTCCTTTCCTTTTCTCTCTCTTTCTCTCTTGATTTTTTCCTTTCCCGTCCATTTTACTTTTTACTACTACAAATCCAATACTTTCTTTTAGTCTACATGTATACTCTATACTCTATGCCGGAAAATCTACATGAGTGTATCGTCTATATCCAGAACACAGTATATAGTACACAGTATACTGAACTGGATCTGGATCTCGTCACGGCAACCTTCTTTTTCCCGGCTCACTCTCCTTTTCTTTCTTTCTTTCTTTCTTTCTTTCTTGCCGATTGGGTTTTCGGTTTGGATTTTCTTATTCCTTCTCCTTCTCGTTTTCTGAGTCTCGACCGTAAATCCCGTGTACCAAAAACATATAGAATAAAGAAAATACATCTAAGTCTACTTTCTCACTATTAACTTCTAGTTACTTCCCATTTTCCCGTTCTACAATTCCACAATTCTGCACGGTAGAAGAATGAGAGTACACGAACAACGAACAACGAAGAACGAACAAGTACAAATAATAATACGAGAAAGAGAACGAGTTGGAATAGTAGTCGGAGTAGTAGTAAATATTAAACGTTAAATACGTACGTTGAAGCTTTCCTTGGCAAAATAATTCACCGCCTATTTTTTCCTCTTTTACCTCTATCTACCTTTTTTTTCTCCGTCTTCACTTCCTTTTCCTTCCCAATCTAAATTCTGACCCACACGTCGCTGTTCAATGTTCTACAATCTAAAATCTATGCTCCACCATCTACACATTACACATGGTTAACATCCGTATCCAACCATGTTCCACGTTCAACGTTCCGCATTTCTTGTACAATGTACACTGTACAAGGGGCATTTGTACATGGCTGTTAGCTGTTCATATTTCCTTTTCACATACACATAAAAACTGTAATAATAATCAGTACAAGGAGAACGAACAACGGACAAGTCTGATCACCCCAGTTTCAGTTCCAGCCTCAGCAACTACAATATGCTTGATTCTTAATAGCTTGTCTAGTCTTTAACCTCGATTGCCGATCTTGATCTCGGTCTGGATCTGAATCTGGATTTCGATTTCGATTACGAATTTGATTTTGATCTGCAGTCTCAAATCTTGGGTTAGTATCTAAAATCTGAATCTGAATCGGAATACAAATAAAAATGTGGTAGTAAAACAGTTCATGCTTTCTCTTCCATCTTCCATCTCTGAGCTTGGACTTTTGAGTATTGAGTTCAATCGGCCGGTTCTACTTATTAATTTATGTACAATGTACATGTATACTCGTGGGGCACATGTACGGCATCGGCGCTTGCATCATTTAACGCTCAATTTTTATGCCTGCAGTTCCCTGGATGTTATGTGTATTATATAGTTTATTTAGTGGGTGGTTTGTGTTTGTGCTATTTCTCATTGAATTTTGGAATGGATTTTACCTATGTGAAAATTTTATACATGATCAATCCAGGCCGTGCTCATGATTACAGTTGTTTAAGAATATAAAATATACATGCCTTTTTTCTTTTCTCATGTAGAATGTAGAATGTATGTGTACAAGTGTAGGGAGTTGGATTGAACTGAATTCCTAATAATTAATAGTAGTCAGAAATTGAGCCAGTTGGTTGGAGAAATTCCTTTTTAATAAGCATTGCTAATCATCCTATCAATAATTTCTCATCATCCTTTTAATGTATGTTTCTGTCGTTTATCACTTCCCTAAATGCTCATTCCTTCCTTTTTGACTAAAACATTCAAATGTGGGAAGACGGAAACGGAATAAGAGAAAAAAGTTGAGGATCTAAATCTAAATATAAAGTATTACCCAACCAGCTTAATGCACATTTATGCATAAATAAAGATGCATAAAATTGACATATCTACAATCTACAATCTACAGGAGTGCATGAAAAGAAGAGTAGAAGAGTCGAAGAGTTCAAGGTGAGCGTGTTGTTGTTCCTGGTGGCTGGTGCTCGTGCTGGGCTTGTTGTTGAATTTTTAATGTTAATGCTGGATTTGGAATGTTACGGAAATGCAAAGTTCCAAGAAACTCTTCAAAAGGTCTAGCTTCTATAGCTTCTACCTTCTGGATTCTTGACTGCAGATTCTGTAGTAGTGTAGAACTCAAGTCTCAAGACTCAAGACTCAAGATGTGAGGTGCATGCAAACTTTTATTTATGCGGGCAGGAAAAGACAGAGACAGAGGACTTTTGTGCAATCAAATGTAATTTTAATGTAATAGGTACATTTTACATATGCCTATTTTTTTAGCATATACATTATACATATCTCCGTCATTCTGCTATAGGCTTTTTGTACAATTTACTATACATTCATACTTTTACTACAAATATTCCCTGTCTGCTCTCCAATTTGGCTTTGGCTTTGGTGCTCAAAGTTGGAAGGAAAACGGGAAGGAACTAACAAAGGTACACAGAAGAATACAAGATGGAGATGGAGATATAGAAAAGGAGGAATAAGGAAGGTAAAATTGAGTCGAGTAAAGAGTGAGGAGTAAAGAGTGAAGCCTGAAAAAGTAAACTGACTCACTGTCATTGGACTCTGAACACTGAACACTCAACACTGAACACAAAATACGGAACACGGAACACGGAATACGGAATACAGAATACGAAATACGAAATACGATGGACCCAACGATAAGATTCCATTTCTTTTCCCTTTTCTTTGTTTCTTGGTTTTCGGTTAGGTACTAGTGCAGTTTTGCCATTTCCATTTCTTGTTCTTGTTCTTCCTCTTGCCTTTCGCCTTTCAGTCAGTCGAGTCAGAAAAGCTCGACGTTGAATTTTCTATCCACTCTGTCTCTGTGTTTGTAGTTGTGTTTGTATGTATATGACTGTAATTTATATGCATCCACAGAGACATGAGGACGGAGACAGAGACAGAGCGAGAATTGTATCCTGTTTTTCCATGTTTTGTTCCGCCATGGACTTGGACAGAATTGGACGGAGGACTCGTTGTTTTTTTGCATAAAATATATATGACTATTTCTGCTCGTCTTTTTTTCTCTTTTACTATGCTCCGTGTTCCATTCTCCGTGCTCCATGTTCCAGGCTTCATGCTGCACAATGTTTTGTACAGTGTACACAATGCATAGTTACAGTTAGTGTCGAAGAACGACAGCTGAGAACGACAATGTCCACGTCTTTTCTGTTCTGCAAAAACGAGTACAGAGTACAGAGTACAGTGTCTATCTGAATGCGCATATCTGCATCAATGTACAATGTACATTATACATTGTTCAAACGTATGATGGCCTTCCACGGTCTAGTTCCGCTCCTACATCCTACATCCTACACATTGTACACAGCTCTGTCTCCAGTCTCCAGTCTCCAGCTCAGCTTATTTCCTTATCTCATGGCAAAAAAAATATTCCCCAGTTTTTTTTTGTCTTATTTGTACTATTATTATTTCTTGTGAGTCCCACTAGAACGAAGACTCGCAGTCGTAGTCGTAGCCGTAGTAGTTGTTGTATTTATGTTTTCCCCAGTTATGCCCCATGCTCCTCTTCTTTATATTTTACTTCCCATCCGCTCCTTTGGACAACACTCAGTATATGTAGAGAGTAGAGAGTGACGGTGTTTTTGTTCTGGTGCTAGTGCTGGTTCTGGTTCTTGTTCACTTTGTTTTGGGTGTGTATATGAGTGAGTGTGTCAGTGGGTGTTTGGGGAAAGATTCTACATGGAGATAGTAGACAGGAGAATAGAGTAGAGTAACGACAACGACAAAGACAAAGACAACAAGGACAGCCGCAAAGACTGTGAGGAGACGTAAAGGATTTTCTTTCATCTTCATTTCATTTGGAATGCAAAAGTTTTTCCTTTTCTTATTCTTCTTCTTCTTGTCTTCTTACTCACCACTCACCAGAATTCAGAATCCTAAAAATTCTCATAGTCATTTCCTTCATCCTTGTAAATTCTTGTACATTGTGCATGTGTACATTCTGTGAATATTTTGCATTTTACATGGACGTGGAATTTCTATTATTATTTCCCCCTTTCATTATTTGACAAAATATCATGCATGCAGCCTCCTTCGTGCTGGAGGCTGTAGAGAATAGCAGACTGGAGAAATAGCAAAGTCCAACATCAACTGAAGAGCACAAATAATAATAATAAAATCCTCGTCATGCAAATCCGCGTTTTGCTGCCAATGAAATTTTTTATGGGCAGAAAATATTGGAGTAAAAGACAAAGAAAGAAAGGGCATATAAAAGAAAATATTCTTTTTACACATGATCCACTAAAAATGGATACTGTGTTACTACAAGTGTACAATGTACATATGTTGTATGGTATACTTTGGAAATTTATTTTCCCTGAATTTTCCGATTCCGATTCCTTCAATTTTGTTTCTTTCTATACTTGGCCGATTTGCTCAGCTCTACAACTCTACTATATATTTTGCTCGTAGAGGAAAGTTCCAAGTTCCAATGTGTTTGGTTTCCTTTGGCTCTGTATTCCACGTGTATTGTGCGGATGGGAATACCAGTGCCAATGCCAATGTTGTTGGAATATCATACACTAGAAGTTAGAACTGGATCCAGGAGGAAAGGGAAAGGATAGTTGGAGCGAGTGGTTGAGGCTGAGTGAATAGACAGTAGACAGAAAAGGAGAAAAGTGAGATGAGGACATGACAGCCTTTTCGTGTGGCAAAGGTTTCGTGACTGGAATCCATGCGATTCTCTCCTCTCCTATCTATCTATAGACTAGTCTATCTATCTATGGAACAAATGGAACAAGTCCACACATGTGAAGGAAGGCATACGGCCAACGACCAAGGAACAACGACCAACAACCAACAACCAATGCCAAAGCAAAACTGTGCAGAGTGTACAAAGTGTAGAAATGGAATCTGCAAAATAGTCTTACAACTTTCTCTCTCCTTTTCAAGGTGAAAGGAGGGGAAATGGCAAGACGACTCGTAGCATGTACAATGTACAATGTACAAAATTTACTTTTTTATTTTTCCAGGCAGGTTTGTTTTTTTCTGTATTACTCTCTTTTGTACAGTGTACAAAATACAAAAACAATGTCAGTTGGATTCCGTTTCGGCGTCGGCTTCGGATGCAGCGTACACTGTACACAGTATACTTGCAGTAGGTAAAAGTTGCCGCATATATACAATAATATAATGGAGGAGAACGGAGAAAGGAGGACGAAGAACGAAGAACGGAGAAAGTCTGGAGGTCTGGAGAAGACGCAAGACATTGAAAGAATGAGGATGCTCCTTTGGAGATGCATAAAAAATAAAACAAAATATGTATTATTGTATATTGCAGCATGTATCTAATATCTAGCTTCTAGTATCTGCACTGGCGCTGGCTCTGGCTCTGGCTCTGGCGTGTCGTACGATATCGTTGTGTAAACAGACATTTATAGTATCTCATCTCCTTTTCTCTTCTCCTACTCTGCCTTGTCTCTTGTCTATGGGATGTTGTGAACATTTAAATTTCCGAATTTTTACTTGACATGTGTACACTATACATTGTACAGGCCTAAGGAAGCTTAGTGTGTGTTGGAATGCGGAACTGTCACTAGAACTGACACTAAAACTACAAGTAGAAAGTAGAAAACCTGTCTTAGACCTTGGAGAAACTATTTTTCTCTTTTTCTCAACAATTTTCAAATTCCTCCTCTTAAAATAAGGAAATATCCTACGTACCTGGAAATACAACAACGTTGAGCTAGTAAAGAAGAGCTCCTTTACATTCTACAATCTACTCTGCAACTTGCAGTATGTAACACGGATACGAATACGGAAATTGTACATTGTACATTGTTTATTATACAAGGTGCAAGGTAAAGTATTCTAAGACGTACGACGAACAAAGTACACAGCCCACTTGAGAGGGAAAGAATGAATGTCTTTTTTACGTACATGCATAAACAAGAGTGGAGAGTGGAGAGTGTCGAGTGTCGAGTGACAAGTACAAAGTTTCTCCCGACTACCTTTTGACGCATCATATCCACACCAATACTTTTTTTTCAATCTTTTCAATCCCATGACCTTCTTTTAACTTGGTATTTTCCAACCTGATCAACTTTCTCAAAAGATCAGGAATCTTCTCATTCTGTTTCTACTTTCAACTTTCTACTTTCTAGTTTGTTTGTTGGTTTTTGTACACTTAAAAAATATGAGTCAAAAAACCCACAACACACACGCACACCTGTAATACAGAAACAGATACAGATATTGTACCAAGAATTTCCATTCTATTCCAAGTATCAAGTATTTCATGTATAAAATACTTGTTTGTTGGGTTTTTTAGGTCATGACTTGAGCTCTAGCTCATCATTAATTCATAATGAGTGAACAGGATGATACAGGACTATTGTGTATTGTGTATTGTAAATCCTCGGAATGGGAAGAATGAAACTACAATACATGAGTTGAGTCCAGGATGAAAATGAAAATGAGAACGAGAACGAGATTTGTAGAGAGTGGAGAGTAGAGAAAAGTCTATTCAAAAGCAAATTTCATGGACATGGAAACATGTCATGTGTCAACGAGAACAATATGTACAGATATTTCCAGCGGAGCTTCATGCTGTGTCACTGGTTCTGGTTCTGTCTCTGTCTCCTTGTACTGTACGTATACATGGGTTTTAGATTTTACTTGTTAGTTGTTCCTTGTTCGTTGCTCCTTTTCCTAGTTGGTAGTTTCTAGTTCAAAAGTGTCTCATATTTTTATGAAGATTCATGCACGCATATATTATTTCACATAATGTGGACTTTTCAAACTGCTGTGTGTGGTGTGTGTCGTGTGTAGTAGAATTTTAACATATGTGAACATTTCCTTGCATACGGTGAGTAATTCCACAAACACAGAGGACACAGAGGACACAAAACACAAGTACAAATACAAATACGGATGATACATAATATTTCCATTTTACATATGCACAGCTGCAGATGGAATGGAGAAATTTTGGGAAATTACGAGGACACCCTTAATTTACTATTTTGTTTACATTTGCATAAATATGATTAAATCTCACAATCTAAAATCCACATGCTCAGAGTAGAAAAGAGTAGCTGACAGACTGTTTTTTTTGCAATCTGCATAGCATATTCTGAAAAATACAAAATATAAAATACGAATTGCGGACAAAAAACACAAAACTTGAAACGAAAGTTGCTCTTTACTAGTCACCAGTTACCAGTCACTGCTCATGAATATACATGAAATGACAGTATGAGGAGTGAAGAGTGTGCAGTCAACAAAAAAAATAGAGACAGCTAAAAAACAAAGAGAGGATTCGTCCAAACATAAATTGCACATTTTGCTTTTGCAACCTTTTTCCACAGTATTTCCTCTTTGTTTTTATTTCCAGGTTCCATTTCCCTTTTTATTTTCCTCCAAATTTGCATTTTGTCTCGGAAAATTCATTATGCAAGCTTTTCCACTTTCCAAAGCCCACAGTCCGTATTCCGTAGTTCCTCGTTTATAGTCCACACATGAACATGAACATGAACACTGAACATTGAGCATTGAGCATGGACTGTTTTTCTCCTGAGCTTTTCTCCTGTATCTGTTTTTTTTATCTTTTGCAATAATTTAAGGTTTATTAAAATTCAAAATTGAACAATATTCCAATTTCCATTTTCAGTTTACTCGTTACTCGTTCCTCGTTCCTCGTGTTGAAATCCGAAATCCGAAACCTTGCGGTTCTTGTAAATGCCTCGTGTGGATTATTTCCAGGAAAAACTGAATAATTTTACGTTAGTTATCTCCACATTACAAATTTCCATTTTCCATCTTCCATCTTACTGATCCCCCTCCAGTATTTTTTTCACTGTATATAAGTATATCAATGAACCTCTTGTGCATTCGTACATGGTCATCAATTTTCCGTGCTGTACTGGGCTGGGCTGAGCTGAGCTGGGTGATGAAATTAAAGGTAAACAATGACGAGGTTTCTGTAAAAAGATGTAAATTGGAACTGGAACTGGAACTGGAGGCTGGTTGATGTGGTTTGCAGCATTTTCATGTAAAAACATGGTGTGTATGATAAACGACTAACGGAACCTGCTGCTCTGCTCTGCTCTGGTTTGGTTTGATTTGGTTTGGTTTAGTTTACTTTCCA
This sequence comes from Sminthurinus signatus, assembly GCA_019776565.1. Classification (NCBI taxonomy): domain Eukaryota; kingdom Metazoa; phylum Arthropoda; class Collembola; order Symphypleona; family Katiannidae; genus Sminthurinus; species Sminthurinus signatus. Next base: position 40,126 of record JABASP010000436.1, read on the forward strand.
CTTGCCCGAATTTCCCTTCTGCAGTCCACACTGGACTCTCGACTCTCGACTCTCAACTCATCTCGCAGTGAGAATTGAGAATTGAGGATGGTGCAAGGACAATGTTTCTGTAATGGAATAATAATAATGTTTTTCCTTCTCTCCATCTTCCTTTTGTTTCCTCGTTCATGTAGAATGTACAACGTATAATTTCAAAAGGAGAATGTAGGACGTGTCTGTGGTGTGATATTATGAAAGGATGCGCAGACTTGTCAAAGTGATGCATATGCATATTTCATATTTTGTATCGCTGGGCTTTATACACGTACAATGTACATTGGGAATGTATTATGAATGAATGAGCGTATCCATACAAAAAGGCCACACACCACACCACTCGGTTTTCGAATACTCCAAACTCCAAACTCCAGTCTGTGAGCCATAGAAATTTTATGAGTATTTAAGTAAATGGAAGCGGAACGTCAGATTTAGTGTGCGGCAACTGTTTAAGTATTCACCAGCGTCTAGTTGTCTACTTCTGTAGTTTTGTGTAGCTATCTCTCTTCACTGTGCACTACGGACTACGGACTACGGAGAAATGGTCATGTGCTCTGAGCTCTGAGCTTTTGTGTGCTATTACTATTACTGTGAATAGTGAATATGTGGTTTGTTTCAGTGGTGAGATGAAAAGATAACAGATATATTGCAGCGGCTCGCTAAAACTTTTACCAGTTTTACACCCACATCTTCACGCACATCCACAAGCTACAAGCTACAAGCTATAGTAAATGTACAATGTACAGTGTAAAATGTAAAATGTACGCATTACACATTTACAAATGTGAATTTTACATACAGGAAATTTTCGGGTAATATTCCAGTGACTTGTTATTTAAACGACTCACTCCTGCTCATATATCAGAAGTGTGAGTGAGAGTTGAGCATTGAGCATTTTATATTTTAGATGTTAGGAGGTTGGGATATAATTCACATTTTATTTTGATGGATCCTTGTTTTCAGTTTTACAAGCGGAGGCTCATATAATAAAAAATAAAACATGTAATACAGTATATAAACCACCGGATGGAGAAAACCAGGAGAACTTCTTGTAGGAGTAGAGAGTAGAAATATTAAAAGCAAAAAATGTACAGTGTAGAATTTACAGGCTATGCACCGTGTAAAAAGTAAAAAGAAAAACTGCAAGAGAGTTTACAATTTATAATATTTCTAAAGTATATCCTTCATGTACAATGTACAATGTACATGTAACATGTGGATTGTGAAGTTTGGAGTTTCCAGTGTAGAGCAATGTACAATGTACTACTACAAAATAGAAAATACGAGGAGGAGTAGTGACATAGGAATAGTTTATGCATGCTTTTGGGAAAAAATATTACTGTGAGTTATAATTCGGTTCGAGAGGGGAATAAATGTGGATATGAGAGAAGAAGCAAAAGTACATACGCACAGTGTAAAGTGTACAGTTTCACTCTGTAGATTCTAGAATCTAGATGTTCTGAAGGTTTAGTTGACTGTTTGGCTGAATGGCTTAGCGAGAGGAGATTCAAGTATCACATCACATCACTGGCACTCAGTACTCAGTACTCAGTACGCGTCATCATCATCATCATCTTCTTGCCATCTTCCCATTTATCTGTTTTGTTTTCTTTTCGGTTTTCCGTTTTCAGTTTTCAGTTTACTGAAACTTTAACTTTAAGCTTCCCGTTCAACGACAAAGACAACCACAACCACAAGAACAAGGACAATTCCTCTTGTGCGTGTGTATACTTCTCGATCCTCCATCCTCTTTGCATCTCAAGGACCCGATGAATGTATGTATGAAGATGAAAATGAAGATGAAAATGCGTACAGTTTTAGATCTATCTGTCTTTCTACCATGCAGTAAATTTCTGAGTATGCATTGATAATACGCAATCCACTGACAAGGAATTGGGAATCTCTTGTGCATACTAGACATTTATATTTATAAGCACCACTGTACACTGTACACTGTAAGGCGGATTATTACATCCATGTTAAAATCCATCGTCTATATGTATGAGTGGATACGCATTTCCTTATACATGCATCTAGCTATAGATATTTATGGATAGGCTTTTTGTTCGGGAGACTCGAGACTCGAGGGTAAAATCCTTGGCGTGTGGACTTCCATACGTATAAGGATACGAGTATTCGGAGCTGTATCTGTATCTGTCTGTTCTTGAAAGCTGACACAATACTCAACCACTCTTCTCCTCTCTTTTCCTCTCCATTTTTTCTCAACATAAGACAAAAGTACCGTCTACTGTCTACTGTCTACACTCTCAACTACAAACTGCAAACTACACACTGTACATTGTAAACTGTACTGCTTGACTTGACTTGACTGACTGGAGGTTCAAAAACTGAGAACAGAAAATTGTAGACTGTAGAGCGTAAACTGTGGAGAAAATAAAGAAATTCTGTCTTTTCCTTTGCTACATCTGACTGTCGAAACTTGTTCATTCTTTTCCTTTTTTCTTTCCTTCCATTTTTCCATTTATTTTCCGCACATGTATAATGTATAATTCACAACGTGTCTAGTATCTAGTGTCTAGTATACATCTTACTACAATCTAAGATGCAAGTGTGTCAGCTGAGCAGAATGAAATAAAACTATACCGACATTCAATTTCCCAGGAACAAGTATAAAGTATAGTGTATAAGAAAGATCTAAAAATATGACTCAGTTTCCAAGTACCAAGAACTAATACATTTTCATTTTCATTTGCATTTGCATTTGTATTTTCATTTGGTCGCTCTATAATCTAGCAGGAATCTAAATGTGTGTACATTGTACATATTTAATGGAGAGTTTAGTCTACTTTCCCTTTGTACCACTTTGTGAAATGAGTAGAAGAGGATGAGCAATGAGCATGTGTTGTGTTGTGATGTGATGGGGTATGTATTTTTGCTTTGTGTATTTTGTTACCCGAGACTGGAATCAACTAAGTACCACCACTGAAGATGAGTGAGAACTGAGAGCAGAAAAGAAGGAGAGAGAGAGAGAGAAAGAGGACTGAATGAGTGCCAGTAAGTTAATAAGTTTCAACCGTCTCAATTTCCCATCTCCCATTTTCCAACAACTTCTTCTTCTTCTTGTAGTAAGTCCGCAACGCACAAAAACACATGTACAATGTACAAAGTAAAGTGTACAGTAGTCAACCACAATTGCGGAAAGTGCAATTGCAAGTGCTCTGACACAAAACCAAAAGCAAGCCAAAAGAAGGAGAGATTTTTAGATGTGGAATAAAGATGTAAAATTTTCATTTGTTGATGTACTTTCGTTTAATAAATGTATTAATACTTGGTTTGTCATGTCATGTGCGTCACATCAACGGTTTAGACTTTAGACTCTAGACAGATTTTCATACAGACAAAGGGACAATAGTAAAGTAAAGTAATGAAATGTCATTGAAAATAAAGAAGAGTCATAAAGCTTTCTTCAGGATTAAAGTACATGTACAATGTACAAGTACAAATCTTAATACTTGTGCATGACTCAAATACTCAGTTTCAGCGGATTCCTTCGCACTTTTCACTTTTCACATTCCTCGTCCTCGCCGGAAACAGAAGCAGACATATGTAAAGAGTAAAGAGTGGCAGTGAAACCTCGTAGAAACAAGAACCACTTATATTTATGTTTTGTGCACATTTCCCCTGGATTTTACTATTATTTTTAACAGCATTAACTCTGCTTTTCCTACTTTATGGGCCGATTGAGTTGATAGTTGATGGAGAATTGGAAAACATGTAGTAAAAAAACTGGGAATGTGCATGAAAATTGACGACGACGCATCTCTCGTTTGTATTTTGTATTCTGTAAATTGTATTTTGTGTTTTCCATCCCTCGTCTTAACAACACCTTTCTCAGCCTGACATTCTATCTACTAAAAGGCATGAAGTTGTACAATCTGTACTCTGTAGACTAACACAGATCTTTTCAGTTTGCAGAATATATTCAATATCCAATGTATAATTTTACAACTTGGAATCCTGTCTCTTCTGTCTTCTCCTATACAGATATTTTCTTACATAAGTGCATAAGAAGCAAGAAAAAAGGTGCAGTACTCTAATCTTTAGTCTTTAGTCTGTAATCTCTAAACTGTAAACTGTAAATAGTAAATAGTAAAAAGTAAAAAGTAAAAAAGTAAACTAGAGTAGATTGATGCCCATCTCTGATAATTCCCATCTGTTTGGACGTTTTTACGTTTTTACTGTCATTCGCCAAAACTATTTTTAACAAAGTCTATGCCCAATATAAAACACACAACACACAACTTATAGTATACAAGAAATACATGAGACATGAGACGCAGTACAAGAAACAAGAAGACTAATTCTAATAATGCGGGTAATAGCACAACTACTCCTTTTCCTTCCTCGCCTTCTGTCCTCCTCCTTCTTCTTTGTCTATGACTTTATCTATCCAGCACATGCATTACGTATGAACCATGAACATTTTTGCTGCGTGTACAACGTATAGCGTACAATGTACAACTTAGGTACAACTTACATCCAAAGAGTAGCTTAAAATGCAGTACATGGTTCAGTGTACACTGTACACTGTGCAAGAACTTGTACACTTTTTAAATGATTACACGCACACTGAAACGTACACGTACAAAATGTACAACGTACAAAGTCCTCGTCTCTCGTCTCTCGTATGCACAGTCCAAACATCGTTTTGCATGTAATGAAAACTGTGTTAGTGGCTGTAAAACACTCGGTGGAAGAAGAAACAAGAAGACGGGGGAAAAGTACATGATGATGATGGCTAAGAAGACGAAGACGACGAATACGAAAAGGAAAAGGAATACGCATACTAGAACGAGACGGAGTAATAACGAAGACAAAGTAGAAGCATGTACAATACATTGTACATTGTACATGTAAATAGAGAGTGAGAGAAAAAAAAAATGAGAGTTATCTCCTCAAATGCTCGTTACTTGGAGAAAGATACGTGAATTTTACTTTAGTTGGCGGATTACCTACTTGGAAATTTAAATGGCTGTCGCAATGAAAATGACAATGACAACGATGATGACATTCCTTAATTTTACTGCCGAGCCAGCGAACCAGCGAACCAGGGAACCAGGGAACTAGTGAACAAGCAAGCAAGAAAGCGTGCATGTTCTCTTATGCGATATTCCTTTCTCTCTGTCTTTCTGTGTATGCTCCTCGTATTCACATTTACATTTACTCACGACGAAACAAGGAACAGAGCCGCTGTGTAAAATAATAAGCGTGTGTGCTGTGCGATTGAATGCAAAACTGAAAGCTGAATGTAGAATGTAGAATTTATACATGAATATCTAGACAGAAAATAGAAACATTTGTGCATGTACCATATACTATATACATTGTACGTTGTACAGCTACAACTACCGTTTTACTACATGTCCGTGTACAGTGTACTTTTGCTTGTATTTGTATTTGGGTCCAAGCATTTTGCAATATGTATACATCAAAATCCAGACACATACGTAATTCACATGGACTAAAACATTTACAATATATGGCGAAAATATCGTGTATGCTCTAGAATCTAGAATCTAGAATCTAGACTCTAGACTCGAGAACTCATTCACAGCAGAAAGTGGAAAAGGAGTAGAGTTATTTAGCTATTAACGTTTTACATGTATAATAAAGTGGGGGCGCTCCATTCCAAAATCATTCATTCACCCAGGCATCGACAGTCAATACTTGATACATGATACATGTCATGTTGAATGTTGATACACTCATTATAGATGGATATGTAAACTATTCCATTGTCTACAGTCTACAGTCTACATGCTACATTTTCTCATCGCCATTGTCATACAAAAGTTGTCCTGTTATTGAAAATCATTAAAGAAACACAACTTTAGAAATACCATAATATTTCCACGTGTGTTCAATGTTCATGTGATGAAATGTCAGCGTCACATCAGAAAGGAAAATGAGCCGACTTGAATATTTCAATGAAGACGGGGAAAGAGAAAAGAGAAAAGTAAAAGTAAGGTAGAGGAGAAATATAAAGAAACAGGGCCATGAACCTTGTCACTATCTGTCTTTGTCTACAAATAGTTTGCTTGACTGTAGAATCCGAAATCTAAAATCTAGAATCTAAAATACACTAAAATAAACTACAATTCAATACAACATAAACTTAAATGTAGGTAGATAATAGATAATAGACGGGCGTATAAAGAACAGGAATGAAACAAGAGTGAAACTTTGTGTATAAATACATGTACATAAAGTATATACTTAAATTTGAATGGAGGCGGTAAATGGTGGATTGATGTGCATATTGTACTTTACATTGTACATGTACATTGTACATATTTGAACTGTAACTCGTGTATGTTTTGTGTTTTGTATTTTGTATGTTGTCTTTTGTTCCATTTGACGGTGGCATTTATTTTTCATCTTTCTCCCTCTCCCATTTTCTTTGTCGTCAATGTAAATTGTAATTACTTTGGAAAAATCCCCATATTTACTTTTGACAGACACATCATTAGAGACACACAACACAGTGCACAGTTTGTTTAGTATACAGTAAGGTAAAGTAAGTGAGCAGTCAGGGCAACTCACTGTTCACTGCTCACTGCTCACCCATCAATTATCTGTCACGGTCCCCGTTGAAAAATTGGATGAAAAAATAATGGAATAAAATGTGAATTGTGAATGTGGCCCACAGTCCAAAATCCGAAATCCACAACTCATGCACCGTGCACCGGACTCAGTATAAAAAATGAAAATGAAAATACAAATACAATACAATACACTCTGATAAACACGTCATATAACATACTTGTAGGGAATCAAAAATCTGCTCTGGCTCTACCCCACCACACAAAAACCTATGAACTATGTAGGCTGTAGGTATTTCAGTGAAAGAAAATGAACACACAATCTCACTAATTCTCTCTTCACTTTCTCTCCAAATCTCCAAACCAATACGAATACAAATACGAGTGCCGATGTTGATGTCGATACCAATCTAGTACAATATGTTGTATGTTGTATGCCGTGAAATATGAACTATCCGATGCCGTATGCTCTATGCTGAGCCATAGTATGAAAAATATGATGTATGTATTAGACATGAGATTGATGTATAGATAAAATATTATAGATATTATAGATAGAGATGAGTGAGTGAGAGAAAATCCCTGTGGAGGTTTTTTCTCTCCCCCTTATCTCAAAAAATTACTCACCACTGTCCGTGAGCACAATGAGGAGGAAAATCCACTTAAAATTCTTGAAACACTCCATCACTTTCACAATTTGGTCACATTTCATTTTTTCACACTGATTTTTTTTACTTTTCTCCCTTCTTCAACAATACAACAAAATAACAATACTGATGCTGTCTTGAGTTCAGAGTATAAGTAGACTTGAGACTTGAGAAGATGAATAAAGGGCTCAAAAATCTCTTTTGGAATTCTGTACACGTTTTTAATGTGGATGTCCAAGCCGATTTTGGTATCAATGTAGATAGTTGATAAAGTAAAAAAGAGTAGGGCACCAAATGACCTTTGTCTTGACGTTGGTACTTGATACTTGATGCTCGTTGTCTAAAAGCTATATATGTTATGCAACTTTAGTTGTTGGTGTGGTGTACAGAAAATAGTGTCAGTTGTCAGCTGTACATTTCTATTTCTATTCTGGACATGAAACAAAGTAGAGAACGGCGGATTGCACACATTTCGCAAATTGGAGTTGGAATTCTTCAACTGTAACTCAGGCTGTAGTTGTAGTTCTAGTTGTAGTTGTAGCTGCAGTCTGCGTCTGCAGTAGAGTAATTTACCATCAATACTTCAGTAGGGTTTCCGCGAATGTGGTAAACAATGTACAATGTAGGACTTGCGATACTCTGACTCTGAGCTTGTTTATTTATTTATGTATTTATTTATTAATAATTCACCCTTCCCAATTTCCCACACAACTCAACAAAAGGAGTATACCATGTATTTGGATTTCAATTTTTAAATTTTGCACTATTTTACCACTACACTTTTTTCCGATTAAAAAGAAAAAATTCTGCACTAGAAAATCACAAATGCTTCTTTTGTTTTGACAATGGTTGGTTGTATATTGAATATAGAATATTGAGTTTCAACGAACATGCAATTTATGACTAGTGAATGAAAAAGGTTGTTTCTGTTTTCGTGCCGAGTTTAAATTGATTATGATTTTGCTTTCAATTTTTGTTCTGGTTCTGGTTCTTGGTTTTACTACCAACAAGTTTGTTTATTGGCTACCATTTTCTGAAAAATGACAAACTCAATTAATTTTATTATATCTTGTCCATTCACATTCACGCTGGTGCGATTTGAACTAGAATTGGAAAAGGAATGACGATGAAGATGATGGCAACACTTGGACTTGGACTTGAATTTGTATTTTGCACACAAAGTTGATTCCATACACGTCATAGTTTTCCTCCAGTATTAATTATATTAAGCTATATAAATTATGATAATAGATAATAGAAACTGAGAGCTTGGGCCTTACAGCTTACAGCTTAGAGCTGAAAATGAAATGTATGAGGAACTGGATTTGGTTTTGGGTACGAAAGTACAGAATAAATAATAGGATGATGATATAAGTATAATATATAATAATCCGTTTTAATCTAGGTCAATGTAGTCATGAAATTATAATAAAGGAAATCTTAATGGGGAAAAGTTTGAGCATTAGACACTATAAACACAATTGACCAGCATTTCATTTCATTTCAAATTTCCAATGAAGCCCAAGAACAGGAACAGGAACACGAAGTCGTACTCGTACTAGAACACCCGGACTAAGACGACAACGAGGACGACAGAGATGAAAAACTATAAACTTTCATTCCTCTTTTCACTTTCACAAAACTCCATGAAAAACAATAGGAGGAGGATTCTTTTTGTTTTATTAATATTATTATTCTTCTTTCTCTCTCTCTGTGTTTGTATTTGCCTGTACTTTTACTTTTACTTTTATTTTGTGCCTTTCAGCCTTTCAGCCTGTCAACAGCACAATAAGGATAACGATAGCACTAACACTGAATTGAGAGTCCAGTCGTTTGAATTTGAAGAGGAATAAACAATTTGTATAGCTGGTTTAGAATCCTATTTTATTATGGCAATCTCCGTCTGCTGGAAATCTTCTACGTTCGTCGTTCGTCCTTCTCTTTCTCAATTGTGAAGAGTAAAGAGACTATGCTAAATCATAATGATAATTATAATTGTAATTGTAATGACAATGGCTGTCGAATCACTAGCACAATATTGATTTCAAGTTGGAATTCAGAGTCAGCTTGAGATTTGAATTTGAATCGGAACTGGAATTGGAATTCACGAGCTGTTCCTCGTGCAGGTAAAAGTTAATTGGTTGGAACGCTTGGAAAAGTTTGCTTTTATCATTCACATCAAATACACTCGAAACGTAATTCAAATCCTTCAAAGACTCGTCCAAATCCACATCCAAATCCGAGGCAGAGTCAAAATCAGAACTAGAGGAAATACAACTTGTTTTTAATCTCCAACTACAAAATGAACTCATCATTTCCTTTCCAATTTTTTTGTGTCATCTATGGACGATGATGATGACAATGACAATGACAATGACAACGGTGAAGGCGACACTCGCACAAATAAGTGCATCAAGATGAGTGATTGAGTTGAAATGAAAAAAATTACACAGAGAAAAATGATTGTATTTTCCACATGAAGGGAAGAGGAAGATGAAAGTCCAAGTTTATTTCAGCTTAGTACAGCAGTAGTCCTTGGTTTTTTATTATGTACATACACTTTTGACTCGTCTGTTTTCTCGAGATATAAGCCGAGACGATTATCACCGCACAAAAAAGAAGCAAGCACCAATAGAAAAGAAGAAAATGCCAACGACTATCGACTTGAAAGTCGATTTGGATTTGGTTGTTTTCTCGAGAAATAAATCCGGAACCAAATCGAAATATTCTTTTTTCTTCCAGTTCTAAATCACCAATGTCTCATCATTTTTTCCCCACATTTTAATCCTTAATCCTCTCTTCCCACAATTATAAGAGTATCAATATCCAGAACTTTCTTTTTTTCTTCCACAATAATTTGTTTGTTACTTGAGCTTAGAAAGCTTCTTAAAATCCATAAACAAGCTTTCTTTCTTCTATTTTTATCAATTTGTAATTCACAAACCTAGTAAAATCTTTGTCAAAAAAAACAAGCTTCTTTTTTCATGTAGAAATTTGTCACCGGTAAAACTGTTATAGATACTTTTCCAATTTTCTCTCTTTATTTAGTGTTTTTATTTCACATTTATTTCACACTTTGAAATTTGAAAACACGCTGGATTCTGGATTCTGCGTTTTCCTTTCCCTTTATTCAGTTCTTTTTGAAACTGGAACTGAAAAGTGAATGGACTGTAGTTTACGTTTATCCTATACAGTTTTATCTCTTATATCTTTTGCGGTTTTGTAACGTGTGGTAATTTTCACAGCGGGAGTTGAGAGTTGAGCGCGAGAAAACGGCACAGAGAAATAATAGTAATAATAAAAAACACACTTGAAAAGGAAAATGGCAAAAGGATGAGACTTTAGATTGTAGACTGCACTTCACTTTTTCCTTGTAGATTTGCAATTTCTTTCTTTTCTTCAATCTGTCTCTCTCTTGTTTGTTGTAGAAAGAAATGAGTTTGAGTTTGAGTTTGAATTTGAGTGTGTTGTATTGTGTATTATGTCTTGTGGTGGGTTCAAACGAGAGAATCTATCTGTTTCCTCAACTGCACTGACATTAGAATATAAATGGGATTTTTTTGGCGGTGAAACGTATCGTATTGGGCTGGATCGGGAAGAAAACTTAAACCGACATGTGAATCTGAATCTGAGTCTGAAGGTGAGTCTCAAGTCTCAAGTTTTTCTTACTTCACAAAGACAGTCAGCGAACAAGGGAACAAGATGAATACATTTGAATCAATGGAGCTCTATTATTATTATTATTATTATTGTATGGAAAGGCAGGGAGTAGAGTATAGTGGAGAAATGTAAATGTTCAACTAGAGAAACTAGAAAAATACACAGGGAAAATGGAGATGAAGATTGAGAAAGTGTGAAATGATGCGGTTTCTCCTGGTATAAAGTTCCTCGTCCTTCGTACTACTATATTTCAGGATAAAAGAAAGAACGAGGAGAGAAACCCCAAATCGACAGATCTCGTCTTCGTCTTCCGAGCAATACAAAAGAGTGAGATCTTTTCGTGTCTTCCTTGAATTTCCTCGAGGTTCTCGAGTTTCTTGGGTTTCTTGAGTTTCTGGAGTTGTTCACTATTGTGGCTCTGCTGTAGTATTTTTTTTCTGAAATTCGGAGCTCAAATTTGAGTAGATCGCGTGTGTATTTTGTATTATGTATTCACTATTTTATATCATGTATTATGTTAGCTTCACTTTATGTTACACTGAATAAAGTACACGGTTTGAACGTGGTGATGGAGACGGGTCCTACAAAGCGGTTCTTCCACTGAGACGTTTGGAGACCGACTGAGACTCCTATATTTAGGATTACCTACGAGAGAGGGATCGATAGCGACTGACGCACTACACACTAAATCAACATGAGCAAGCAGAGTACGCCAACCTAGAGTCTCAAATGCACAGTGTAGAGTGTAGAGTGTAGAGTGTAGAATGCAGAGTCGTGTAGAGTGTAGAGTGTGGAGTTTAGACTTTGGAGCGAAGCAGCACATCGCACAGTGCAAACGCTGTACTTTGTATTTCCTATTCGACTGGACTGGACCTCAAGTTTTCTGTGCAGTTCGTTCTTGGTTCTTGGAGCTGAGAAATTTTTGTGGGGAAATATTTCCAAGTCCTCACTTTTCTCCATTTACTCATTTTTTCCTCCTTCAGCTCGTCATTCATTCTTTCCTCTAAGAAAACTCAAAATAAAAAATACAATCATAAACTCAACTTCGGCTTCGACTCGTCTCAATTCTCCATTTTCCATTTTCTATCTGTAACTTGGAACGGAATTCAGGATAAAAATATAAAAGTATTCACAAACTCATATTCACAATTCACAATACACGAGATGTGAGCCTTTGCCTTCCTCCAATTTTTCTCGATTGTTGTAGGTAGGTTTTTCTAGTTTTCTAGGTGAACTTGTCCTTGTACTTTACTATCATAATTTGAGGGATTCAAAATTCAAAAGCACGTTCATTTCTTTTGTTATTGAGCCACGAGGAATTATATGTATTTATATATATTGTAAATTGTAATATATATTTGTACTTTGTTGTATAACTATTGAAACTATTGAAAACTCGTTGAAACGAGACCATTTGGCATTGTACTTGTACAGTTGACGAGAGAATAACAAGAATACCAAGAATTTTCCCCTTTTGACTTTTGTCTTTTGACTTTCCACTTACATTCAAATCAAATTACATGAAATAAAATGAAATGAAACTAAATCAACTGTTGAGGAAAACAATGCAGTAATTACAAAATGGGGAAATGTTGATGATTAAATTCAGTATTCCGAATTCACAGTATTCAATCGTATAATTTGTAGTTTATTTGTACCCTGTTTGTAGTTTGTAGCTTTTTGTACTTTGTACTCGTGTTTTCTCTTAGTATTTACAATTTACAACTGGAAATGCATAACTCAATGTTAGTGTTTAATGTTTAGTGTTTAGTTTTTAGTGTTCAAGGTTCAAAGCAATGAAATATGAAACCAAAAATGGTGTTTTAATGTCAAAGTTTAATTGAAACATGAAATTCGACAAGGATTCAAGATTTCAAGAGAAAAGAGAGATGAAGCTATATAATAGAATATATCTAGGAAAATATCCTGCACGTGTTCAAAGTAAATACTACTGTAGGTACAATACAAATTGTACAGAGATGCAGAAAAGGTGGAGAGGAGAATGGAAAGGAGGAGCGGGAAATTATGGAGCGAGCGGATGATTAAACAGGAAGGTATATTAGAGTAAAGTTATCTAATATTATGTTTTATTATTCTCCCTGTTCACTGTTCACTCCTGTATTCTGTATTCTGTACAATAGACGAATCGCGGCGCTTGTGACGAGTGGTACGGTTCGCCGTGGTATGTTCTGACGTGGACTTTTTGACGGCAGGATATTTCGACGTTGGTACTTTTTGACGTGGTACTTTTTGACGGCACACGATTTTGCCGTGGATCATTTCAGGCTTGTTTTAACGGAAACTCTGTATTGTATGGCTTCGCGCCGGAATTTGTATTTCGCTGACTTTTTTCCTAACTCTACCTTAAATAAATTAACCCCGCTGTGGGAATTTTTAGCCTAAATTTCGACCGCCGTCAAACTTGTTCTCGTCAAATTGACCGCCGTCAAACTGTCCCACGTCAAAAAAACCCCCGTCAAATCGTACCACTCGGCAGAGTGT
>JABASP010000437.1:0-53463 GCA_019776565.1 Sminthurinus signatus
CAAAACTCGCTTATTATGGCGAGAACGTCAAAATAAGAGAATTTTGACCAAAACTCGCTGATTATGGCGAGAACGTCAAAATAAGAGACTTTTGACCAAAACTCGCTTATTATGGCGAGAACGTCAAAATAAGAGACTTTTGACTAAAACTGGCTTATTATGGCGAGAACGTCAAAATAAGAGAGTTTTGACCAAAACTGGCTTATTATGGTGAGATGGTCATAATAAGAGATTTGTGGTCGAAAATGGCTTATTTTTTCGACATTTTCAAAATAAGAGACTTTTGACCAATTATGACGAACTAGCCAAATTTACAGACTTTCAGCCTATCCTGGCTTATTTTTAAAAGTCGGTGGAAGACTGTCGTTTTGTAGAACTGGTCATTAATAAACCTTTGTGTATAGTCTTTTCTGCGGTTTTTTAGCTTCAATTATTCAACGTTTAGTCTGCATAGGTAATGGAATTCAATTTATACAGTTTTGGGGTCAACCAAAATGGATAAATTGAATTTCCTTCGTAGATTGTACACCGGTTTGAAAATATAAAAAAATGCGATGAACGTCTTTACTGTGGAAGACACAGTAACTATGTATCCTCAGACTAAATCGAGCAAGATGACAAACTAAACTCATATAAGTGATGTCGCATGACAACTTTCAATATTCAATTCCGTAAGCGTCTGTGTAACAGGGATTTTCTAAATTTATCCGCCTCCGAACAGACTGTGGAAAAATACGAGAACGAGTACTAAAAAGAGTACGAGTGACAAGAGGACAAACCCTGTTTGAATAAAATAATGACAACGCTACGGTAAGGACTGTGACATCAACATCAACATCATTCCATTCCATTCCATTGGATTGGATTGGATTGGATTGTACCTTGTGAACATGTCACAAGTCCACATCGTCAATCAGCAGTCGTCAATCCTCAATCCTCAACCGTCAATTTCATAAGTACGTCATTCAAAAGTAAATAGTACATAATACATAATGCATAATTTATTATAGTGACCGTACTTTGTTACCAATTTCCTCCATTCAAAATCAAAATACATGGGTATTGAATTATGAATTACGAGGGAAAAATGATAACAATTTTTAAGTATTTTCAAGTATTAGAAAACTCCATTAAAATTATAAGATACTTGAAAATATTACGTAATTTGTTTTACTTGATACTTAATACTCAATACGTAATTCACGATAGTTGAAGCTCAAAGGTGAACTTGAACTTTCTCTTTTTCTTTTTTCTTGAAGTTTTGAACCAACTGGAAAACTGGAGGAAAGGATTTTAAAATATGAGGCATTTCCCCATTTTCCCATTTATTTTATTCACAAAAATTTCATACTTTCACCTTTTTCCTCAAAACTCAAAAGTCGTCATTTAAAGTAATCATGTTTTTAACTGTGTCTTTATTTTTCTATGGTTTATCATGATCTATAAAATAGGGAATGAAGGGTAAAAAGTAAAAAAAAGATAGAAAAGAAACTGATAGACACAGCAAACGGGAAAATTGAAAATGGGAATCAAAACAAAATGAGGGAAATGGAAAAAATGGGAAATTGATTTTATACTTGTGTGTTTACTTTGACGATACATTTGATATTCCTCATGCATATGCACAGATAAAAATGTTCATGTGTGTTTTGTACATGCATTATAAATACATTTGGCATTATACGTCATTCATCAATACATCAATAAGCTAAACATGTATGACGTCTGTGTTTTTTTTGGTTTGGTTGGGTCTGCTCTGGTTTGGTTTTGTATTTGTTTGACCACTAAGTAAATGAGTGAATGCTGAACGGTGAACGGTGAACGGGAAACGGGAAAGGACAAAAGACAAACGGGAAAAGTAAATCGTCACAACCGTCCTTTCATGACATGTACAAAAGGCAAAAAGAAAGTACGATATTTAGAGTATAAAAGTACAGGACGTCAACCTTTTTTAATGACGTTGTTTATGATATCAAATAGCTTCATACTTCATAGTTGATACTTCAGGTGGTCATCAAGTCAAAACCACTTAGACACTCTGTACACTGTACACTGTACACGTGTGTTACACAATATGGCGTTACTTTTGTTTATTTATTTTTTTGCGGGAAAAAATTCCAATGCCTTTTGTCCTTTTGAAACAAGTACAAGTGGAAGTGTATTAAAAGTTGGGAAATGGAAAATACTCCATGAATTCTCCTTCATAAATTAAAAGGCTCTGGATTCTGGACTCTGGTCATTTAAGAATTTGTGAATTTCAAATTACGTATGTACGAAAAAAATATATTCTTTTTAATTTAATTTGACAAGATGTGTGAGGAATAAAAATATGGAATCTCCACAATTTTCTCATTTGTCTGGAGTTTGGAGTCTGGACAAAATCAAGAATCAAGTGTACAGTGGAACGAGAGATGTGAATCATTTAAATATTAAATATGAAATATGAAATATGAAGCAAGGGGAATAAAAGTAGAGGAAGGTGGACGTTTCATTTTAATTTTGACTTTAATAATTATAAATTCATGTATGAAGTATGAAATGAGAAATGAACTCCACTCGGAAAAAGACGGAAATGTATCAAAAATGAAACAGTTTTATCCTGGATTTTAAGCTGTAGGGAAAAATGAGGAAGGAAAGACGAGTGAGCGAGTGAATGAATGAACAATAAAATGGAAACCGGAACTCTGACTAGATACTAGATTCAGGACTATGAATAAGAAGATGAGTAAAAAGTGTTAAATAAATAAATCCTCCCTGCCCTGTACACTGTACACTGTGACTACATACTTTGTCATTCATCCCACTCACTCTTCCTTACTCATCCTCTTGTGTTTTCTGTTCTGGTGAAAGTGGGGATTTTTATTCCCTTTGAAATCTGGAATAATGAATGAAGGATGGTTCCTGCTGTTTCTCTGTCTCTGTCTTTCTTTTATTCTTACACAAAAAGTATTTCTATGAATGTGAATGAGAATGTGAATGTGGATGTGAACAAGATAAATGACTGAATAAAAATGTCCACACCACACAATCACAAAGAGAATAGGACCAAAGAGTACAAAGTACAAAGACACAAGGACTGGAAAAAAAGAAAAAGAAACCCAAGGTGCTGATGCAGAGAAAAAATGATGCATTTATCCACCATACTACAAAATACATAATACATAATATTACAAAGGTATACCTTTCAAATAAGAATATGGACGTAAATACCGATAAATACTGATAATATATAATATGTACGAATACGAATACGACTACGACTACGACTACGAATAAGATCCAGAATACAGACAGGTAGGTGGAATCGGATCTTTTCTCGTCTCCCTTTACATCTTTTTCACCATCACCATCACCATCATCATGATCATTTGGGGGTTCTTTTGATTTCATTCCAAGTATTTTCTTGAGTGTTTTTCATACTCATAGATATCACTTTTTCACATTTTCCTCCGTACCTCTCGTTTCTCGTATATTTTGAATTTCAATATAGGGTATAAACAGCAAAAAAGAAAGAAATAATAATGATCCAGGTCTCTAGTTTCTACGCTATGTTGGATTTTTCTCCCGTACCTGTATCTCCATTTCTATCTGTATCTATGTACAGGTATTATATTACCTGTACACGGTGGATTGTACAGTGTGTAAAGTTAAGGTAGACATTTGTGGATTGTGTTGAGTGTTGAGTAATGGGAATTTAAGTAGACGGGTTAGGAAATGGTTAGCGTCTAAGTGCGTTTCAACTATATTCATGTACAAAGTACAGTGTACAGTGTACAATGTTCATTGTATGTATGTTTTAGGTATAGAAAGTCTCTTTTCTCCTTTCTCCTTTCTCCTTGTACATTGTAGATTTTATATTGTGGATTGTGGACTGTGCATGTACGTGAGTTGGTGACGCAAATGGTTGTGAATGTCCTACGCTTTGAGTTTGGAGTTGGAAGCAGGAGAACTGGATTCATTATTCAACAGGCATTTCAAGCTCAATGCTGCTCCATTTACACTTTTCTCCTTCTTCCATTTCTTCCACTTGTACTACTACTTCTCTTACTTCTTCTTGTTGTAGTTTTACTAATTCTTGTTTTTGTTTTTGTCACTGACTTGTCCCATGTACGAGTAGTATCTAAAACATGCCACGTTCTACGTTCTACGTTCTACGTTGTATGTTGTATGTTGTAGATTGTAGGTTGAAATAGCCAAGCCATGGCCACAGTTGTAGTTGTATTTGTATTTGTAGTCGGAGTGCAACTTACTACTTACTACTTTCTACTTTCCTCCTTCTACTATGAACTATGAACTATGTAGAATGTAGAATGTAGAATGTAGTACTTTGGTTTGTTTGGTTGGTTTGTTTGTTTATATCAAGTTTAGTTTTATTTATTTCCAAGTCCAAGTTTGTCTTGTGAATCCTCCACGCCCTGCTTTCCCTCTCATGGAAAGAGGAAAATAGAGAGTAAAGTCTAGAGTCTAGAGTCTAGAGTTTAGAGTTTAGAGTGTAGATTGTAGAGTCTGAAGAGGCTCCTCCAACTCTCTCTGCACTCTGTACACAGATGAAACATTACAAAACACTTTCTCCACTTTCCCTAGATATATTATGCATATACTCTGACATGCTTCGGTTTGGTTCGTGAGGTGGGATGACTCTCTTTGAGAATATCAAAATATCAGAATATCAGAATGAAATCTTCATCATCATTGTCCTCCTTCTGTTTTATGTACGGTTTAACATTTACCATTTACTATTTACTGTGTTGTATAGTTTCACTTTCACTCTGGTGAAAGTCGAGTTTCAGTTTCAGTTGAGTTTAGGCCAAACCACAAAACCACAAAATTTCCAGTCTAATAGTATTAATAGTATTCTCCTGTTCTTTGAAAACTACAAAGTACAAAGTACAAAGTACAAACTACAGGTAGACAAGAAGCCAAATTTGAATCAGTGCTCACTAACGATAACGATAATGATAATGATAATATAAAAATTGCAGGAGAAGAGGAAAGAGAAAAGATTCATCCTGCTCGACTGAAAGAATGAATGAATGAATGAATGAAGAAACAATGGATTTAGAGCAAGTCTCATCTTATCATTGTGCGTCATGCACCTTAATACTTAATAAATACTTTTGTCTTATTTAAGAGTTGCTTTAATTTTAAGTTTCTACTGCTCTGGATTCTGGATTTAGCTCTGCTTTTTATACATTTTCTGACCAAGTTGGGCAAAATAATCCAAATAAATTATCAAGCAACAGACTCCTTGAACTCCTTGGGCCTTGAAGTTGTTTGGAAATTTCTATCTTTATCTAGTGTCTAGTTTTCTTACAAGCTCTGTAGAATCATGTACAGACATTTAATTTGTCTCTCTATTTGTGGTTTGTGGTACAGGACATTTTTAGTTTCTGACGAGTTGTCTCGTTCCCTTGTCATTTTGATTTCATCATAATTTTCTGCTTAAGCATCTATCGCTTTAATTCCGAATCCGGTTCTATCAGCATCGGATTTGACATTTGACCTCAGATTTAAATCCAAATGCATATGCTAGTGTTGAGTGTTGAGTGTCGAGTATTGAGTATTGAGCATTGAGAGTGTCGAGTGAATAATAAATGATAGAAAGAGAGGAAAAAAACAAGGTTGTAGTAGTAAAAGTAGTAAAAAAAGTATTTTACTTTTTAAATGCATTGTAATTACAGAGTACAGAGTACACAAAAAATACTCTGTACAATGTACTTTGTACATTGTACATTGTCCACGTGCTTCTCTACTGTTCAATTTAGACTTGTTACTTTCGACAAGAGTAAAATTGAACATTTTGTATTGAATTTTGAGAATTTCACATTTTTAGATTTTCAGGCAGAGTCCGTGGGATGAAAAAAATGGAGGAAAAATTGACTGTTGATTGTTTATTGTTTACAAACAGCTCGGTTGAGGCGTGAGACTTAAGAATTGAGATGAAGGACGTTTTATTGGTTATTTTCAAACGCTGTGTTTCCAAAATACTTTTTTTTATAAATACATATCATGGTTTTCATGTCCGTCACTCGTCACTCGTCATCCGTCCAGTTATATTCTGGTCATTTTTATTTATTTTCTCTAGATTCTAGATTCTAGATTCTAGACAAATTACCCACTACCGACCAAAACCAAAACCAAAACCAAAAGAAGGAGAAAATAGCACAAGAGGGGAAAAAATAATTTTAATGGATTTGTACCTTTGTACCTTTCTATACTACCTGTATATTATATATTATATCATATATAAAAAAAGTGCAGTGCAAAAATATAAAATATGAACCCAAACGACAGCATACCTTTAGCTTTTACTTTTGTATTGTATTGTATTGAGTATTGAGTAGATTATTATAGCTATTTATTCTTTGGCTATGAATATAGAAAATGGTATAAAAATAGAGGGAAATTACTAGAGTAGACAATGTTATAAAAATACCCAGAAATTGTACAAATATACAAAAATAAAATATATCTAATATCTCCATGTCTATTTATATAGACAAACTAGATATACTATATACTATGTATAGACTTCAAGTAATACGCAAAAAGCACTTGTGGTTGGTTTTTTTTATGTCATATTTGGAAGGTATTCGATATGGGATATGCAATATGCAAACATAGAGAGAGTACAGAGTACAGAGTTAGTTTTGTGTAAAGTCTATACTTGGCCATTTCATGCATAGGTAATCGTAGTTGTATTTACAGGTAGAAGAAAATGTTATTTTTCTTCCTATTGGAATTGACACGCAATCCAAAACTCACAAACTCACAAAGTGAGGGAAAGTTTGGATGTGGACGGTGGATTGTGGATGGATAAGGAGAAAACTCTCCAAATTCTCTGATTATTTCGGTATTACGGTATTACAATGCCAGTCTCAGTCTTAGTGCACCAGTCCGAATCCAAATCCGAATCCAAATCCAAATCCAAACCAATTCAATCCAGTCCAACCCAACTCGACGAGTCTACTATAATATTAAACCGATTTGTTTCCCAGATAGTGCATGTATTTTTAGCAAATCATTTTTTCTCACTCTTTTCCCTTTTTATTCAGGGAGCAAACCAAAACCAAAACCAAAACCTAGTAAGAATATATCTATAATATTGCAATATATCATATAATACAGTATTTTATATTACATAGCTTTTTGATCGTTGATCGTTGGTCGTTGGTCGTTGGTCGTTGCCATTGCCATTATTCTCTAGTCTGTTATTATGCTACATTTTTTTAGTCCAAGTATTCAATGTTGTATGCTGTGGATGACGATGACGACTACGACCACGACCAACAACCGACAACCGCCAACCGCCAACCGACGTCAAACCCAATTCCCACTTTCATTCTTTTCCCTTTTTTTATTCGAGTCTTATATGTATTTAGTTCTCATTCTAATTCTGGTTCCAGCCCAATCATTCATTAAAATCTAAAGCAATTCAACCCTGAATCCAAATCTAAATCTGAATCTAAATCTAAATCTAGTTGAAAAAAAAACAAGGGATAAACAATGAAAAATGAACATTCCTCCAGAATCCAGACCACAAAGCTCAACGAGAAGAGAAATAAAAGACAATTGGAATTCAATGACCAATGACCACAAACCGGTGGTAAAATGAAATATATTCGTATTCGTATTAGTATTTATTTCCATCTCGTGAAATCACTATAAATAAATGAGAAATGAGCAAGATTAAGGTCAAAATTGTGGTATGGAGTATTGAGCATTTAATGGCCAAAAATATAACCAAAAATATTAAAAAAAAATAGAAAAGAATAATAAAGTCAATTGGAATAAAAACTAAATGGTGAGTTGGAAATTATTCTACCGTCAGGTTTTTCTCACCTTCTCCTTGGATTTTGGATTTATCATAATATCAGAAATCATAATAACGTATTTATTTATAACCGTATTTATTATTTATGCAAGCGGTAAAAGGTTAAAGGTGTTAATAACTGAACTCAATCTAGAATAATAATAATTACTATTATAATTAGTGTAATTATTCTCGATTGGTTTTATTTTTGTACCACTTCAATTTTCAATAATTGATACAGTCCAGTCCAGTCAAGTCAACCAGTTGAATGAATCAATATTTTCTATACATTTTTTATGCAAAACCTTTTTTTCTACTATATTTAGTATTTAATTTACTGAGCTAAAATAAAGCTTGATGAACGTCCTGTTTCTGTTTCAGTTTGGAAAGTAGAATCATTTATTACTTATTACCCAAATAAAATCATCGAGAGATGCGGAGTGAACATGTGGTTTTATTGAATTGTAGTGTATATTGTACAAAAGATAGCTGTCCACTGTCCACTGTATTTGTGTTTGTATTTGTATTTGTATCTGTGTATTGAATCTCGGTGTGGGGAATCCAAGTTGAGCCCTTTTCAAACATTGTAAATAGGAATAAAACAAGGATAATCGGATGAAATGGCTCATGAGTGGAGACGAGAGAAGAGAGAAGAGACAAGAGAGACGGGGATATTTGATGTATGTACAATGTACAAGGTACAAGAGAAGTAGACTCACAAAGATCATGACCCGCACAAGTAAACGAGTAAATAATAGACTACTCTCAACTCCACTCCTGTCTCTTTCTTTCCCATTGGTTTTTCTACAAATGACTCTTGACTCTTGACTTTCTCTTTGTTTTCTCTTTGTTTTGGTTGGAGTAGTTGAGGATTTCTTTTTTTTCTCTTTTTTTTTGGAGTTGAGTATAAAGTATAACAAATATAAATGGACGATAAATAAATAAATAAATAGGGAATAGAAAAGTGTGGCTACTTGTGTGAGCCGAATACCAAATGCCCAGTGTCTCACTTCCTCTGTTCAAGTAACTGCTGTGCTGTGTCGGGTGTCCTGATCCATGGTTCATGGTTCATGGTCCATGCTGTGAAACTTATTTGCTTTTCTCCGTCAATCCTTTCCCTTTTCCTATGGATTTATTCCATCCTTTTGTTTTCTGTTTTGTCTCAATTCTCAAGGATCAAATTGTTTTGTAGTTCCATGTGAAAACATTTTATACACGAGCATGAAAGAAGACGACGTCAGACTCTAGACTTTAGATTCTAGATTCTAGATTCTAGACGCTGAATGTTAAGCATTAAACACAAATATTTGTGCATGGAATTTTGAATGTTATTGTGTAGTAAAAGGTGAGATGGAATGTAAATAAATAAATGCGAATACAAAAACAGAATGTTGGTGATTTCCTTCAGAATCTTTGGAAATCCGTAGGTAAATCCATCTGGAATCCAGAATCCACAAATCCAAATACCTGCGTTATCGTATGTAAAGATTTGTCCACCAGACGAAAACAAGAGAAAAGCACCAGCAGACGGTAAAGCGTAAAGAGTAAAATAGATTCAACAACGTTTGGTCATGTTTATTTTGTATTGTATTGTCGGTCGTCGGTCGTTGGTATGCAAAAATGGAGGAATGGAGGAAGCCTGTTGCAAACAAAGAGGACAAAGTATTATGCTGTCTACGTCATTCGTCAAATGTCGTTCCTACAAATACTTGGGTAAAATGACCAAAAAAATCAAGTACAATTCCACCTTCATGTTTTGCTTGTTTGTTTGTTTCTATTCTCGTTGGTCCAATGTCCAATGTCCAAAGTCCAATGCTATTCTATGTTTACATTTTTACAGCAGTCATAAAACTACTAAACTTAGCGGGAATATCCGTGTGTGGTATGCGGTGACGACATGACGATGAAAACAAGATGAACAAGCTGATAAAACTATCATAATATATATAATAATATTCTTGATTCTTGTTGATCCTGATTATTCAATGCTCACGTTGCCGAGTTTAGAGTTTAGAGTTTCAAGTTTTTGCTCATTTTTTTCACATCCGCTGTTCAACCGTTCACTGGTTCTTTGGTCACTGTTCAAGCCTCTAGCCAAACTCAAAATTTGTAATTTGTAATTCAAAACCATGTTGAAATTATGCATAAATTAATGATACAAGTATTTATTGCAGATTTCAGATGTTTGTGAAAATGAGAAAATACTTGTGAAAATTTGCATTTGCATAAAGTTGTGAAATTTCCTTTTGGCGATTCCGGACTCCCAAACACCCCCGCAATCGAATATCGAATTTGAAGTGGAATTGGAATTCAAATTCATTCGTTCGTCCTCGGCTTCCGTTTTCCGTTTTTCGTGGCTTAAAAGCCTTGAGCTTGAAGTTAGAAGCTTTCGGATTGTAGACTTTCTCGTATTTATATTTATGGACATTGATATCGGTGGCACAAAGGGAAAGAGGAATACAATGTACAATGTACAAGTATTACACAATCGGGAGTTAATAGTGGAAAGCGTACATTTGCATATGCATGCACCGACAACCTACAGCCTACAACCTACAACCTATAAATATATCAAGGCCGATAGTTATCCCAAATTGGTGGTCAATTGACTGGGTAAGAGGAGCCAAATATATCCACATTCTACATTCTAAGTGCACATCAAATCCGCAGATCTATATTCTATATTTGTAGATAAATGATAAATGACCACAAGTATATTTTGGCAATTTTATATTTTAGCATTTTAGCCCATTTCTACTTTGGTATTTTTTTCCTTTTTTCTCACAAAAGTGCTTACTTACTACTTATTACTTACAGGAGCGGCATAAAAAGAGCTCCACTTGATTCTTGATTCTCCTAGCTAAATTTAACAGTATTATCGACATTCTATTGGATTGGAATGTATTTCCGATTTGGATTTGGGCTTTTCCATGCAGTATAAATAGTAAATAGTTGTACTGCGCCGAATACCGATATCCTTATTTATATGTGGTTGTAGTTGTAGTTGTTTTTGTACACACACAAATAAACAAACAAACAAACAGAGGTACACACTTAAGTGGACGCTCATTCACGCAAACTATTCATTCCGCACTTTACCACCATAAAAAAAAACAGAGTAACGGGACCGGTGACGGTGACGGTAACAAAAAGTAGTATGTAGTATGTAGTGTAGCTACGCTGACTACTGACTACTGACTATAGCAGTCCTTTCATAATATAATATGTTCCACCAACTCTATTTTCTATTGCATAAACTTGCATTACATGACATCATATAAGTATAAGTATATCACACAAACTTGGCTACAATATAACCTCAACCTCAATCTCAACTTCACACCAAATACCAAAAACCAAATACCAAATTCCATACCACACACATTTTACATTTTACATATTTTAGAGCGTCATCACCGCAATTATAAGAAACTGTTAGCGTCATCACTTCACATATGCAAATCCTATTTCGAATCCGGGTTTCTAAGTGGAATGTGGAAGGTGAAAGTTCCATCGTCCATCGTCCAGCGCCCAGCGCTTTGTCCATTTAATTTGAATTTTGAATTCAGCTTGTTAAACAAGGCTCCATTTAAAATCCATATCCACTACTTTCTTGCAATGACAATTTGATTACCCATCTACATGTGAATAGTGAATATCCATGTCAATTTTCCATTTTCCATTCTCGATGCTCAAAACCCTTAATTCTCCTAGGTAAAATTAGATGGAATTTTGCGAGGAATTTCCATTCATTTCCTTTCACAATTCTCTTCTTCTCTTCATTCTCATGACTACTGCCTATTTTATCTGTTGTCTATTTCTATTACCGGATTTTCGTCAAACTCCACACTCCACACATTTAGTGTAATTTTGAATGGTCAAAATTCTATTTTTATTTTGGACTTTGGACTTTGGACTTTGGAGTGAACCTGTGTATTCTGGAAGTAAAAGCAAAAGTAAGAGCAAAAGTAAAAGCAAAAGTTAAAGGTAGAGCCAGAGCCAGAGCCAAAGTCAAAAGGGAGTTGACAGGTGAGATAAAAGAGGGAGGAAATAAAGGAAATAAAATAAGGAGAAAGGGAGAAAGGGAGATGAACAATGAACAAAGGGAAGAGGAAATAGGAAATTGAATTGAATGGAGGGGAATTGAATGAATATGGTCAATCTACGTCATGTTGCCAGTGACCAGTGACCAGTTGCCAAGTTATAACTTGTACAGTAATACACTCTTTCTCTCACTTCTCCTTTCCTTTTGCACATGTGTGTGCATATAAAAAACCACCTAGAAACTATAGAGACTGAGAAAGTGTTTTGTGTTTTGTGTTTGTTTTGCTCATGTGGTCAACAAATGATGATCAACAAACAAAAAGAAAAGCTTCCCACGTCTTCTGTCCCTTGTCATTGTCATTGGAATCATCTCACCTGGAGTTTCAAGTCTCAAGTCTCAAATCATCAGTTTGACTACACAAAAAAGCATTGTCTTTTGTCCAGACTCAAGTGTCCATTTCCCTTGCCATTTCCATTGCATTGTACTGTTCGGTGTTCAAACTTGATACGCAATCCCAAAGTATAGCTAAATAAATGGTGTTATTGTAAGAGGTGAGCATGAGGATTTCTCTCCGTCCACAATCCACAACTACAATAACAATAGCAATAAGAATAACAGTTCAAGTAAATAGTAACAACTTTTAATGTCCAGTGTGAAATATGTATGTGATATTAATGATACAACAGTGGACTCTGGACTCTGGACTCTGGGCTCTAGACTCTAGATTATTTTGGCAATCTTCTTATTACGTTACAAGTAAAAGTAAAGGGAACCTTGGGAAAAATGAATGAAAGTGTCTCACACGTTCATACGTCTCCAGTCTACCAATCTACAATGTAGAATGTAGAATGTAGAATGTAGAATGTACATTATGTGTCTTTATATTTTCCAGTTCAACACGTACGTCATCATCACAGTCAGAGTCAACCTAAGAGTCAACGTAAGAGTGAGAGCTGGAATTTGGTTTGTTCTTGCTCCTGCTCTTGTTCTTGGTTCCTTGAGACTCTAGACTCGAGAGTGGAAAATACAACTGGAGTTACTGGTCATAAATTTCTCACCACACTCTCTCTCACAGTCACACACTCACACAGTCACACACTCACCATCAAAAAATTCCAACTTTTTTTTTTCTTACCCGCAAAGTTTTTGATTAAAAGCTATTTTTGTCGTTACATGTACAATGTATAATGTGTAATGTGGATACATGAACCTATAAGTAGAAAAAAAACTCTTGCTTTTTTACGTGTGGTTTCATGAACAAATAACATGTGGTTTCATCATTTGATACAAGTACATGTAAATAAATATAAGATACATCTGTCTCAAAATATCCTAAGAAGTACAAAGTACATTCTGTATTTTGTACCGTCTACAGTCTACAGTCTACACAGTTCATCTTATACCTAACTTACACGTTATAATAACTAGCTTTTTTTATCTCGCACGCTATCTTTTATACATATGACACTATATAATAATATAATATAATATGATCAATATGTAGCTTCTAGTTTTTAGATTCTCTTCGTAGCACTGGATGTTTTTTGTCAACTTTATTTATAGCCTGCGGAGGCCAGCCAGCCAACACTGGAAACTGGAAATTAAAGTTGAAATGAAGAAAATGACAGTGACATGAAAGAAGAGAGAAGGAGAGAAAGTCCAGACAAGACAAGAGAAAGCAGGAGAAAGTCACTCTTCATACGCTCAGAATATCCTCCTACTTCATACTACTTCATTCTTTATACTTGTAGATGGTACATTGTACGGTGTACGGTGTACAGTGTAGAGGCAAAGACTAAGACAGAGGCAAAGACAAAATACAAAGAGGACAGGAAAAAACAAGATGATGATGCTCCCAACTTTTTTCTCATGAATCTAACAATAAACATCTTCGTGTAGCTATAACAAGTATTTTATACTATCTATTTAAGTATTTGTACTCTGTACTCTGTATATTTTTCTTCTTTTTCTTTTCCTCTTTCTGCAGGAAAAGGTTAGGAATATTATTATTATATTCCGTTTTTCCCATTGATAATAACCACAACCACAACCAGCTACACACTACACACACATTTAATATTTACTCACAACTCACAACTCATTATCCAAAGTATGGCAAATGGAAAATGGCAAATGGCAACTATCTCTCTCGTCTTTGTCTATTTGGTTTGGTTTTCCTGTTCCTTTTAATTCCTCACCATCGTCATCATCACGTTGACGATGACGATGGCTGTACTATAACGCGTTATTGTTTTCACTCCCATTTCCCTTTGCAGGGTAAATCAATATCAATAGTGGACGTCAACTATGTTTTTTCTACTCATGTCAAATATACACATGAAATGCACTATTTGCAATTTGCAATTATTATCTAAAAATAAAACTCCCAAAATATCCAAACACCAAATTCCCAAAATACTCAAAATAAAGGTACAGATATTTACCATGTCTAAATATTCATACCCAAGTATTTCACATGTGTACTTTCTACTTTCTAATAATTATAATTGACAATTGACAGATAAAAGATTTGGCCCTGTAGCTTTTTGCATCAATTTATCTTTTTTTCCATTGAAATCAAGTTTCCATTTTATTATAAAATTTGAGGTCAAAAGTCAAAAGCTGGAAACTAGAAACTGGAAAACTATTCCTATTCAAAGGCAGGAAATTATTTTTTAGAAATTACCCAATATCCAAAATCCAACAAAATAAAACTTTTCCTCGTGGTTGATATTATATTATATATATTATTCCAATTTTTGTTTTTGACACATTTCAAAAGTTTAGAGTTTGGAGTTTAGAGTCCAGAGTTGAGGAAACTCGTGCCCTTGGGATTCAACATTCAAGTTGAGGTTGTAAAAGTATACCTACAACTTTCATAATCAATAATATTTACTATTTACTGATATTTATTACATAAATACAACATTTTAAATTTTATGAGAAAACCACATGTGAGATTTACCACGCTACAACTTTTGTATCATAATCATAACTTGACACATTCAAAATTCAAAATTAGACATTGGGCATTTGGAACTTATTTAATTTATTATGAAACGTGAACGGAATGAAAAAAGATGAATTTGGTTAGGTTAGGCTTTTAGAAAGTTGGAAGGAAATTCATCTTGAAATCTAGAATCTAGAATTTAAATGCATTTCATGTTCTGCATCTACTAATCGTAATCGTAATCGTAATAAAAATCCCAATAGTAAATAGTAAAAACAGGAAATATCTACTAAAATAACTTGAATAAAATCGAACACGAGTAGATGTATAGACGAGTATTTACTTTTTTATCTGCACGCTGTACACTGTACAGCTGTTGTAGTATTTTACACCTTTTTACTTTCATCAGTGTGAGTTGTGCGACAGAGTTGAGTCAATACTGACATAAATTCCATGGTAAATTGTGGTTACTCGAGCATGTAAATGATGTGGATGATGTGGATGATGTGGAACGTGGGTTGAAAATTTGAACGTGAACCTGAATTTCATGTGGGTTGCCACTGTCATTGCCATTGCCATTGACTTGGTTTGAATTGGATTGGATTAGATTCCATTAATTATTTCAAGTGTTGGCCATCAACGTCTTAATGATCAATAAAATCCTCAAAATGAGCCACAAACTTGAAAATGGAGTTGACTCACTCTTTTACACTCTACACTCTAAACTCTACACATTTAATTGTAAGTAGATAAACCACAACCTCAACCACAACGTCAGTGTCAACGTCAACATGAAATTCAAATTCGAATTCAAATTCAGTGGGAACCTCAACAGATAGTTGAGGATCAATTAAAATAAAATAAATTTACATGTGCTTTTCACTGTGCATGTGAAATTCGAATGTAATGCATTTTAATAGATTTAAACACGAGCTTCAAGTTTGACAGCCACAGTCACAGCTTTCTTAACTCTCAACAACATCAATATGAAACTTTCCCTCGTGATGGAAATTGAGAAAAACATGTGAAATTTCTCCTACTTTCTCCACTTTCTTTTAATTGTAATTGTACAAACTTGAAGTTTGAAAGAAAATAGGAACTAGGAACCAAACCCCAAAAACCCAAACCTCTAATTTCTAAATTGAAAAAGAATCCAAAGAGCCACAAAACACAACACAAACAGCAACAACAACAACAACAAAAACAAGATGTGTGTAGAATGTACAATTTACAATTTACAAGAACAAGAAAAGTGTGGAAAGTAGAAGAAAAAGAAGAGGAGGGAAAAAAGTGGGAACCCAAAAATAGACAGAAAAGTACAAAACTATATGAACGATATAAAACATAAAACTTTACACTCTAATTAATGAACCGTCCTCACACAAGTTTGTCCAAAGTCCAAATCCCCAAATTGGAAATGAGGGGATGGGGAAAACAACTAATGCAAAATCAAAATCACCAGCATCAGCATCAACGTCAATGTCAACGGCAGCATCAAACTTAAAACTAAAAGATACACAATACACAAGTATTCGTTCAAAACCTGGGAATTCACACTGAGCTTGTTTCTTGGAAAATGAAGAAATCACGCTCACATCCTCCTCATCATCATTATCATCCTGTTTTGTTTTGTTTTCCTCTTTCATTATTCCCATTTCACATGATTTGAGTGCATGTTGCATCAAGCATAAATAAATAAAAGTAAAAGTAAAAATAACAATGACAATGACAATGACAATAATGACATTTCAAACCATCTGTCTCCGTTTCTTTTTCTTTTCTTTTACAAGTTACAAGCTAAATTTATAGATGCGATACTCTTAAAACTGTGACATAACAGAAAATAGAGAACAAGAAAAATAAAGCTTTCCTTATTTATATAAATATAAATATCCTCCATCTCCACCCTCAATTACATGAACAAAATCAAGAGAAATTTACTTTGTAGTTTTGGTTTTCCCTTTGGTTTTCACGGTCTGTTTAATTATTCAAAAGTCAAAAGGTGTGTTGCAACAGTTTATGTCAAATTTAAAATTTAAAGCCATTGAATATTAATACCATTGCATCACCCGTCGCAATCCCAAATATTATGCTCATGTTCAATGCTCAAGATAGTTCAAGTTCTACTCCCACAATGAAAAACTCAAAAAAAAAATACTTTATTTTCCTCAATGTAGATTTTTCTCATCCTGTACGATATTTACACAAAAATCAAAAAATCAAATGAAAAGTTTACCACAAGTTTTTTCACAACTTTTCGTTTGTTTCCCGATCAAGATTCTAAAGAAGATTGTAGATTGTAGATTCTAGATTTTAGACTCGAGATTTCAACATGAATTTTATTATCACGTTCCCGTGATGAGGTAACGTGTGATTTTGTATTTACATTTGTATTTGTATTTGTATTTGTGGTGTGATGACAAGGAGCTTGAACTTGAAATTCAAATTCAACTCCAAACACTACATCGAACAAGGTGATGACTGATGACTGATGACTGATGACGTGCAAAAAAGATGGAGAATAGCAAAAAGAAGAAGAAGAAGAAACGTCAACATATCTTTTTGATTGTAAACTAACAAAATAAAAAGACAAACTCTGGAGAGTGGAGAGTGGAATGTGGAATACAACTCGGTCAAAATGCTTA
Source organism: Sminthurinus signatus (assembly GCA_019776565.1). Lineage (NCBI taxonomy): Eukaryota > Metazoa > Arthropoda > Collembola > Symphypleona > Katiannidae > Sminthurinus > Sminthurinus signatus. Next base: position 17,454 of record JABASP010000437.1, read on the forward strand.
TTGCACATTGGTATTGGTATTTTGGCATTGAACACTGAACACGGTTTACGGTAGAATACAGATATTTCACCGCAGAGCATGACTTGAGTGCATGACTTATGCATGAAAATTGAAAAAGTATGGGCATATTCTCCATTCTCCATTCTCTGTTCTCCATCTGTCCATCTTTCTGTCTACTCCCTGTCTGTCTGTCTGTTCTTTTCTGCCTGTCTCTTTATTTCTTTTCCCTACTTTTCTCAGAAAAAAGGAAGGAAAGCACAATGTGAATTGCTGTATGCAAAATAAAGAGCCATGTAGAATGTACCATGTAGAATGTGAAATACTAGAGTAGCTTTAGACGTAATAAAAAGCCATGTAAACTTTTCCTGTGGCTGGGAACATGGATGAATATTCCTGTTCACACCGGCTCCGCTCCTCTAGCACTTTCTCCACTTTCTCCAATCCACAATCCACATAATACATAATACACAATGTACATTGTACAATTTACATGGCACATGGTACACAAAAATAGGAATGACAATCAGAATCAGAATTCCAATTCTTGGTATGTTCTTCGTTTGGTTTGGCTTGGTTTTGAGTGCTGAATGTTGAATATGTTGAATATGCAATAGGCAAGAGGTTTCTCTGAATAGACAGAGTGGGAAAATAATGTAATTGAAAATCGATTGTGTGTAAAATCCTTTTATTTCCACATTTCTACACTTTCTTTTCCCCCTGCCTTTACTTTGTGGATTATGATTATGACTTTGGTTCTGCTTCTGCTTCTTGCTTGTTTACATGGGACTCTAAACTCTAGAATCTAAACTTGAATTGGCTTGACTTTTGGATTGACTATAACTTTTACTATGAACCGACGACAATTTACACACAGATTCGACTTATGAAGCCAACTCAAATCAAATCCAATCCCATCCAATTCATCCGAAAATTCTATGAACAAACTAATACTTTCATGAATATTCCGTCTTCCAGCTTCTTTATGATTCTTTTATTCTTTGAAGAAAGAATTGTACATGTGTTTTCTTAGCCCTTGGAAAAAATGTGTGAGGACATCCGACGGGAATGTGGTGTGACATGTTGTCAGATTTGGTTGTCACTGTGGTACAAATCCCCGCCAACATCCCTTACACTTTCCATTGGATTCCGATGCGTTGTCATGGTAATGGTCATGGGATTTCTACCAAAATTGAGCCAAAAAATATTAAAAATACTAAAAGATGAATGGCCGAGTTGAGGTGACATGATATGAGAGTTGAGAGTATCACGGAAATGTCACGTGATTTGGTAGGATTTTAAAAGTTGAACCAAAGTGTTAAAATCAAAAATCAAGCTACATCAACTCGACTCATATTTTTTCAAGGGTAGCTGTAGAATGTAGAATCTAAATTTCCCATTTTATGTAATATAAACTACAAACAATCTCACACGTGTAGGCTTTTTAATATTATCATGTTAATAATGGGCAGCCGTATTAATTTCAGTTGTGTGTTGTGTGTATTTCGTATTTCGTATATTTTCCCTTCATTTGATTTCATTTCTGTTTTATGGAGATTTAACAAATAGAAACAGGAATCCCACTCCTATAATTTCTCCTAATCACTCGTGGCTAGTTCCAATTTCTGATTTCTGTGTCATTATTCACATTCACCCTTTTACCAACTAATGAGGATTATGACACGACTCGGCGTTGGTGTCCGTGTGGCTCTTTCTGTTTCTGTTGATTGATATTGATATTAATAACAAAGTGGATTTTATGCAATAATCATTACAGGTCTACCCTGGAATATGGTGTTATGTGATGTGCCTTCGTATACTATTCAGCCGGCGGTGTGATTACTAAAAAAATAAATGGAGGAAATTAAATGAATACCTCCAAAACCAAAGCCAAAACTAAAACCAAATCCCACATCATCATCACAAAGTATTCTTGGAAAAATGTGGAGAGTAGAGAATAGAGAATGAAGAATGAAGGAGTCGCCGTGTGGATAATGATTCCTCTTAAAGCAATACGATAATTAGTGGAAAAAAACTAGGTCCATAGGTGGATTTTCCGTGGAACACAGAACACAGACTATAAAAATACATGATGTGGAGAGCAAATCCATTTCTATTTCCAGATTTTTCTTATTACTTGGAAAACCAGGCTTCACCTGTTCATTGTTCATTGTAAATTGTTAATTGGACTTATAGCCAGAATCGGAATGGGAATCTGTATAATGTATAATAAATGAAACGGAGCTGTCAGTAATTAAAAAGGTGTGTGAAAATTACTAGTAATTCATTTCATTGATTGTATTCTGTATTCCCTAGTTAACATTTAGTACACAATAATCAAACTTGTTGCTCCCACCTCCAACTAGATACATGTACAATGTATATAAATTGAGACAGCGAAAGCGCCAATGACAGAGAAACAGAAAGAGAGAGAAAGAAACAGATGAGGATGTGATTTCCTAGAATTCTCTAAGAAGAACCAACAGTTTACTACAAGTAAATCATTTTAAATTTTAAGGGTGTGAATCCATTATCCATGTATAATAATATTCAAGATTGTTAAAAAAAATACGCAAGTTAAAGTTACACTTTTGTTTACAGACTTTTCAATCTAGTTTTGGCTCTACAGCCAAATTGCAATTATTTATTCTCAATTCTCAAGCCCGGATTATAAAACTTGATCCTTATCTTTTATCCTGTCTTACAGCTTAAATTTCAAGTTACATTTAAATTCTATTTTGTTATGCTTTTCCAAGTTCAACTGTCCAATTATCAACGTCCCCATCATCAACTTTCAAAAACAAGTAGATCAAAAAATATCAAGTATCAAATGTCAAATTTGATTGAGGTCAAATCATAAATAATACAATAAGAAATTCAAATGTCGGTACAATTTGTTGAAAATTGGAACAATTTAAACAAAAAAAACAACACATGAAAAGGAATGGCTTTTCTTTCACTTCAGTAATTTTGCTTTGACTCTTATTTCAAAATTTGCATTACAATAGAAGTGAAAATTCAACTGTCTGTGTGTGAGCTCAAATTTGATGATTTGGTTGAAATGATTGGGATTCCGTTGGTTAGTAATTGTTGCCTTCTAGGTTTCAGTTTCAAGTTGATTTAAATTCAAGCTCCAAGTTTCAAGCCAATTTGAAATTTGAAAGCGGAAAGTTGTGTAAAAGAGAGAAGAAGCTGCAGGGATTTTTTTGAGCATCAAATTACACACTGCACACAAGTGAAGGAATATCTGCATTCTGTATTCTGTATTTGTAAAAGGTAAAAGGATGAGTAATGAATCAGAACCAAAGGAAGAGTAAATTCACCACCGTGTGAAAATTCCATCGTCTACCGTCACTCGTAAAACGTAAACCGTGCAAAATCCTCTCTTCTATTTTCTCTTTTTGCTCCCACTGCACTAGTTCACTAGTTCACTCTCTCATGTCAATGTGCGTCAGATCTACGACCACATTTCCATCACTTGTTAAATCCATCAAACCAAACCAAACCACATCAAATCAAATCAGCTCATCCCACCCAAATACATATTACATATGCATGTACATAATTGTGGAATATCATCTTTCCACCACACATGAACAATGAACATTGTAAATTTTACATGGTAGATCCGCTCCTTTGAACTGGACCGATTCGGCAAAATCAAAGCCAAAGCCAAAAATACACTTGAAACTTGAAAAGGAATGCATCTCTCCTTTGTTTTCACAAGAGACAATGAAGAGAACTCGCCCGGTCCATATTCCATTGTGCATTGTGCACAAGGTAAATTGAGTGAAAACAGTTCCTTTAACAAGCTTCAACTTTCTATCTAATGTCTAGATTGTAGAGTGTAGATTGTAGTATTTAGTGTTGAAGCTGGAGGATGAAGGATGAAGGAGGCGTGTGGAGTTCACAAGGGACTTTCCACACTACCGATTGGATTGATTTGAAAGTTGAAAGACAAAGGGAAAATAAATAGTAGAGTCACGTTTAGCCAAATTCAAATTCAAGTTGGATATGGAGTTGGATTTCGGAATTCAGACTTTGCATGAATTTGAATTTGAATTTGAAATCCACCGAGAAAAAACAAAAGTCCGAATTATTAAATATAACAAAAGATTCAAAATCCAAAAGCGTCACGCCTGTTTGAAATTTTGAAATTTTGAAAATTTGAAATATGAATAGGTAGAAAATAAAGCCTGAGGAGAATACACCTTCGCCCCTCTTTTCTATTTTCCTTTGACCATCTACCATCAACCATCTCAATTTCAATTTTAGTAGCCAGTAGCCAAAGAACCTGAACTAGGCTAAACAAAACTAAGCCAAATCAAAGAAAGATGCTTCAAAAGAAGGTCAACATCATTATTTCCTATTCCACCAAAAGCAGGATACGACTGGAACTGGAACTGGACTTTGAAGTGGAGGAAAGGTGTGATTTAAAGTAAAATTGTAAAGTGTATAATATAAATAGACTTTATTTATTTGTTTTCGTGCTTCCGTCCTACGTCTTCCAGTTCCAGCTCCAGTTTGATGGTTTTCTACACATTTTTCCAAAAAAAGTATCTATTTTCCAGTAGTAGTAATAAAAATAATATTTTTTACTTTAGAATCTAGAATCCAGAATCCAAGCATTTTATAATAAACACACTTGTTACTTGTTTTATAATTTAAAATGACAAATGACAGCATAATAATATTTATTTGCATTTTTCATGAGATCAGAACCAGAACCATAAATACAGGATGACAAATGACAGGATGCAAATATGCAGAATATTCAAAGTGCCTTGTTTCTTGTGTCTTTCGTATAATGTTACGAGGGTTGAGTGTATTTTAGCTAATGTGTGGAGTTTGGAGTGTGGAGTTGGAAGATACACTTTTATGCTAATGATGATGGAGAATGGAGAATGGAGATGGCATGTTTTTCTTTAGGCAGTTTATGATAATAGTAATAATAATAATGGTGATATAATGAGAATCATTTATCTACAAGCTATGTACAAGAGAAAGTAAATGCATGATATAATGTAGTGTAATTATGTGTAATGTGTAATGTGTAGGTAGATTTATATGGTGTTGAGTGTTGAGGGTCGAGCGTAGTTTCATAGGCCTCTTTTGTTAGCATTTATTTATATTTATATTTATATTTGTACTTGTACTTGTATTCTCTACAATCTACAATTCATTCACACTTCACACTTCATACTGCCGCTAATATACAATCTTTTCTCCTTTCTCTTTTCTCATCTGTTGACAGCTTTTTCACCACTTCCTACTCAAATCTGGAAAGTAGAAAATAGAAAGTAGAAAGTACATGTTTCCCACCATCTCATTCCTCATTGTCACCCTTGTTCCATTTTAACTCTTTACTCTATTACTCTACTCTGCTTTCTCCATCCCTTTGTAAATTGTACTTTGTACGTTGTACATTTTATAATGTGTAATCATGAGGATGATAATGATAATGATAATGATTAAAGTACAAAGAGCTCTTTCTTTTTGACATGGATACATTTATATCCTTCATCCACTCCTTCACTATTTCATTGTAGTATTTCATGGAGAATGTCGAATGGAGGCTACAAGTCCATAGCTTATTTCCTAACACGCACATCACCTACACAACTACACAACTACACAAATAAATCCAATCTTTTTTATACATTATAAACATGGATATTTTCTATTTTTCCTATTTTAATACCAAAGTAAAATACAAAATACAAACAGTAAAAGAAGCAACAGGAAAGAGGAAAAAAGGGAAAGGAAGTTGAATCAGTTTAGTAAAAAAAAAAATAAGAAGAATACTTTTGTCATTTAATGTATTAAATTTTGTCTCCATGCTCCGTGGGGTTTTTGCCTCACAATGTCGGTCGTCGGTCGTCGGTCGTTTGTCCTTTGTCATTGTTTTGCTGTCGTTTTTTCCTGTCGGTTTGTTCAAGCTTTAAGCTACAAGCTTCAAGTTGACAAGGTGGTTACATGCAGTATGTTTTTTTTTACTCGAGTTGAGATTCCAGATTCAAGATTCAAGATACGAAAATGCTGAGTACTGATAGTACTGAAAATATTATATTGTAGACTGGAAACTGTACACTACTCGAGTAACTTGAGGATATAAAGAAGTGAAACTACAACTAGTATCTTTCTCCACTTGCATCTTTTTAATGTGTTTACCCGTGATTATCAAAATGGAGAAGGGAAAAAGTGAAAAGCTGTAGATATAGGAGATACAAATTTTGTAAAGTGCACATGTGAAATATGAAGAGTGGAGAAAGGGAAAAGGAACGGATGAAAGTTCACTGGTTGGTTTTATGATGAGAGTGTTGAGTGTTGAGTGTGGAGTTGAAAGTGTGGGAGGGTGATTTTTTTTAAAAGCAAAGTTGGGAAAATACGGAAAATAGCTTTTTTTTTATTCTCTGAATAGAATTATCTTCATACTATATTATTCATCATGTGTAGAAAAAGTACATAGTTTTTTTTTACTTTATCAACTCTTCCTTTTCCCTGTTGCCTACTTTTATTATTTATTTTTGTAGACTTGAGAGTCTTGAGAGATTTTTAAAACACAAAATCACATTTTAAAGCTTTGCAGATTTTTTTTAAAATTTGCATTTCGCATTAAGAATTTTGAGCATGGTTCAAATTTTAAATTTCCCGCCCATTTTTTGAATCTTTTAAATGACAAGGGTATTTATTAAATTCTTCTGATTGATATTATTTAGTATTTAGTATTTGGTAGTTGATGAAAATTTAAATTTGACAGCAAATACTTATTTTGAGATGAAAGATGAAAGTATGAAAGTTGATGCCATGATTTTTACCATTGAGAATGCAGAATGCAGAATGATGAAATTCGGATTTTCAATGCCAATCCAGAATCAAGAATAAGGAAAAGTGTCACTCACCGATTTGAGGTACATCATATGGACGATTTGCCCGTTTCCGGTCCTCAGTCTTGCGACTCCCGATGGGCGCCGTTGAGGAATCACTCGAGCTGGAGGTTCGCTTCAAAACGCTGAGGGTGAGTCCATCCACGGAATCCTCATTTTCATGCTCATGGTCATGTTCATGATCGTGCTCATGCTCCACATCATTATCATGTTCATGTTCCTCATGTTCATAGTCATCAAGATGACCGTGCTCATTCTCGTGGTTCAACTCATTGAGGAACTGTTGATTGAGAGCGGCAAGTCTTCGTCCCAGAATTTCATTAGCGGGTAAATTGATGGACATGCTATTGTCCGGATCATGGATGAAGGAGAGATGATGACTTGGCGACTGGTTGTCCGAGTCCGAGTCGGAATCCGAATCCGAGATTCCATCTACTCCAATTCCTCGTCCTCTTGCTACAGCAGCTGCAGCTGCCGAAGAGCCCATGTGATAATTCATGTGTAGTTCATCCAACTCATGATGATCCCGATTATTATTATTATTATTATTATGCATCATGGGAATGTTACTCTTGTAAGATGTGGGATTCTTTTGATTTTGATTGGAGTTGGAGTTGGAATTTTTGGGATGAAGTTGTTGTTGTTGATGTTGAGATAAGTAATTGTTGCTATTGATATTGTTGTTCCAATAGTGGGCCGCGGCTGCGGGAGGGATGGGCATGGACATTGATATTGGCCACATTGAAATCCCGCCATCCAGTTCATTGGAAATGTCACTTGCGTGTTTCTTGAAATTGAAATTTGAATTAGAGTTGGAGTTGGAGTTGGGACTTCGCTTCGTCTTAATTTTATTCCGGAGGATTTCCATACTGGATTTGGGTTTGGAGGGCGGTTGAGAGGATGATGATGATGATGATGATTTGGTTTTTGAATTTGAATTTGAATTGGATTTTAAAGTAACCTCATCACTATTCATATTGATATCTTTTGAATGGAGCGGACTTGTTGACTTCTTGTCGTCCTTGGCCTGTTGATGTTGATGTTGTTGCTGCTGCTGGTGGGAGGAGGAGGGGGAGGAGCGGGATGATACTGAGAATGATGAGGATGAAGACTGATCTATGGAATTTTCTAGTGATTTCCCTCCGCCGTCACTATTCATCTGATTTGGATTTTGATGTTGAGTCTGAGTGTGCCCGTTGAGTCTGATTCCGGTGGTGGGGTCAAAGTCGAGGAGGATGAGGGCTGCGGCGAGGGACAGCGTTACAAAAGCCGTCACTTTCATGGCTACTGAAATGTTGGAGGAAAAGGAGAAGAAGGGGAGTGTAGAGACAAAGGCAGGAGACTTGCTCTGGTTCTTTGACGTTGACGTTGGCGTTGGCGAACTAATGGTGATGATTATTCACTTTTTCAAAATGTATTTTTTATTTTTTTAAAAGTATTTTCTTTACTAACTTTTTTTAATCAACTTTTTAATTTTGATTTTATTATAGTTTTAGGTTAATTTGATGAGAGGATGAAGAATTTGACACACTTGTGTATTTATGCTTTCTGTATTTTTCCTTGTAGCATTCAGTGAAAGGTTCATATTATTATTATTATTGAGGAGAAGGGAATTCACTTTTGAGACAGAGTTCATTGTTCATTCTTCATTAGTTCTTTGGAACTTTGGAATTTTGGAGCTTTGAAACTGTCCTTTCTCACTTTCCCCCTTGAATTTTAAAAGGTTGATTTACACTTTTACGGCCCGTTGTCAAATTGACACGTGCTGAATCCTGATTCTTGAAGCTTGAATGTTCTTTTCTTCTTTTCTTTTTAGTTTGACTTGATCCGTACCGCCGTTTGGATCCAATAAAATTCAATTGATTGAACAGAGAATTCAAGAGAAGAGAACAGGAAACTGAATTAAATTCCGACGCCTTTTCTGGATTTGGATTTGGAGTTCAATTTCAATTTCAAATAGAATACACTTTTCTTTTTTTATTTCCTTCCGTTTATTTTATGTTCTAGATTCTAGATTCTAGATGTAGAATTCAGAATGTTTCAAATTTCAAGAGTCAAATTGTGACTCTGTCGGAACAAGTGGAACAGTCACTCACTCACTCACTTAACTGAGACTGAGGAAAAAGCAAAGAATGTAATGCTTTCAACTTATGGCGTAGGTGGAGATTGAAGTGGAATTACTAGTTGACGTTTTGTTTCCGGACATGTTTTGTGTGTTGGACACGAACAAAGTGTGTCGTGTCTTTTGATTTTTCTGTTGCTCCCTCTGGTCTGCTTTGGTCTGGTTTGATGTGGGATGAGATGCGCTCTTCCTATTTCAAATGAGATTGAATAAAAAAAAGAAGGAAAATAGGACATTATTATCGAATTACGAATTACTATTATTGAGCATTGAGCGCGTCTGGTCGATTGTCTATTGTCTATTAATGTCTAAGCTTTGATGAAGCATGCAAAGTGTCTATAATCTACAGTTTTTATAGCATTTTAATCGCCTCGTCTCTCATTTAGTCCTTTAATAATGTGTCATTTATAAGTTATCAGTTTTCTCTTTCTATTACACGTTTTAGATTTTTATATCATGTGGCGTGTCAACTTTCCCACGGTAAAGCTTTTAAAATTAAAATCACTAATTGAAACAATACAGGAGGAGTAAAAAGTAAAAAGAAAGTACTGTATTTTATTGTATTTTATTTTCTGGGTATGGTGTCTGGGGCTTCACTGATGTATTATTTGACATTTGACATCTGACCTCTTGACCTACATATTACATATGTAAAAGGTACAAAGTAAACATGGGATTTCATTGGAGGGCATTAAAAAGTAAAGTGAAGGAAAATGATGGATTTTGAATGACTGATGAAAAATCAATGAGAGAACAGTATTCAGAATTCAGTAAATTATGAAAATTCTTGATAAAGTCCCTGTGAATTATCATGATTGTCAACGTCAACGTCCACGTCATGAATCACTCCTTTTAATTAGGAAATGATTGGAGATGGACGCCTTTTTGTTCCAGATTCACACCATTTCTCTTTCATGTGCTTTCCTGTGCTTTCATGTACTTCCTACACATTCGCTGAACTCTGACTGTTGAGCATTGAGTATTCGTCTAGAATCTAGAATCTAGAATCTACAAAGCTCTCAACTCTCAACACTCGACACAACTAAAAACCAAAGAGTAAAAAGCTCGTTTTGTCTTTAACGAAAAATCCACATCCTCTCTGCTCTCTGGTCGGTCTCTGTGGATTGTGGATTTACTTGCTCTACACTCTACTCTATGTTCTACATGTTTAATGTGTAACTTTCATTTCATCAAGAGCATCAAATACTTTTAACAAGCATGTATGAAATTTTTATATACTAAATACTAAATATTCACAGGTACGTTTACATTCACATTTACATTGTGAGTTTCTCCTCACTCGCCTGCTTTTACTTTTGTAGCTTTTTCTATTATTTTAATTAATTTTTCAAATCTAATTTTAAGTCCAAAGCTATTTCTCTCCAATACTCAATGCTCAATACTTGAATACTTCAACATTCAATATTCAATACTCACGACTACAGTAGAATATAGAACCTGAACTAGATGTAAACTAGAATCTGAAACTAATGTTAGACCCTGTAAAATTGTAACTGGAACTGAAACTGGATGTGTGTCTGAGGGAGGCTTTATTCTTTCATCTTAATCTTTTTTCTGTCATCAGCACACTATACTCTATAATTTCTAGAATCTAGAATACTTTTTACTTTACTGACTCGTGCACGAGTATTTTAGCATTTTAGTATTCCCCGTTTTCCCCAGATTCCCAGATTTTTCAACTTACGCAGAACGTAGAAAATATTATAGATATAATATTTATTTAACTACGAGTATTTATACTTTATGCTTTATACATTTATACATCCTTGTACATTGTACATTGTGCATAGATATAAAATTATGAAAATGGTACAGACCGGATTACCAAGTCGAGACTTTTCTGTTCAACTTTTACATTGTACTTGGCTTGGCTTGGTTTGGGTTTTTGAGAACTCTAAAAGTTCTATATTCTAGACTCTTGAATCTAGACTGAAAACTCTATAAGCTAAAAGCCTACAGCTTAACATTTTCTCGGCGGAAAAACTAATAATAATGTAGAAACTTGTTAATTAAATGGATGGAAAATGGGGTTGGAAAGAAGAAAGGAGAGTGGGACGTTCTTTGTGATGTCATGTACATTTTACAGGTATTTCATCTTTTGTCTTTATAGACTTTTGACACTACTTTTATTTAATGCGTACTCTAGTTTTCTACTTATTAATTCAACTCAATGTATCTAGTATTTAGTATCTAAAAGTGTGGCAGCTGACAGTGTGAAAAGTCAAAACTCAAAAAGCAAAATATTACATATAGTCTGCTAATTTGTCTATCTAATTTGGATTTTTCAATGTCTCAAGATTAACTTTACTACGGGACTTTTTAAGTTTAAGCTTAAAATGTAAATAAATCAGTAAAAAAAATAAAAATGATGAAAGCTTTACTCTCATCAGTCCAAAATTGAATGACTATGTCTGTACTTTTCACCAGAAAAACAAATGTATAGAAAAAAAGACACTTGATGATTCACCTGATGAAGTCAAAGACGAAGACGAAGAAGACGACAGCTGCGGTTCCACAATTTCCTGTGTATATAAATCCAATACCACTCCAAAATGTAGATTATTTCTACGGTCGTGTCAGTTGTGGATTCACAAAAAACTTTTGTCGTTTATTTAGGTATTTATTTAGAGATTTTCCTTTTTCTCTTTTTTCCACCCCGACGCACAAACTAAGGGCAAGTAAATAGAACAACTTTCTTTCACTTTTGACTAATTCCAGTAACTCGAGTAACTCCAGTAATTCCAGTAATTAAACAACACGACAATTATTCTTATTTATTCTTATTATCTTCTGCTCACTTGTTTTAGTTGACTAATTACAACTTTCACTCCACTTGCTATGCAAATTATTGAGTGTAGACGCAGACACTGTTGTGCACTGCTCACTGTTCACTGTAAACCGTAAAAGAATAATAAAAATCCGAGGAATGAACAAATGAATGAGTCACTCACAAACGAACCAACGTTCAAGAAAGCGTATAGTCGAGACTTTAGTACAGTTGTCAAAGTAAGGAAACTGAACAAATTCAAAGTAAATCCTGAGTCACTCACACATTTGAGTTCTTGAGTTCTTGAGTCAGAGTCACTTTTTAGCTAGAATAATGACCAATTTCACTATGATCCCAATTTCTTTTATTTTTTAAAAAATGAAAGAAAAAACTAAGAATGAATCACTTTAATAATATTAATATTAATAATAAGAGATGATGATAATGCTTCTGGTGATGGAACTACACTGTACAGGTACAGGTTTCATTATCAATGACTTTCTCCTATGATTTTTATGTAGTGTAATATTTATTATGTATTTGTATTAGTATGTGTATTATGTAGACATGTGTAATGTGTAATGTGTAGCCTGTTTCAAACTGTGTAGAATGTACAATGTACAATGTACAGTAATGTACAGTAGAATGGCGCAAAGGTTGTGGGTTCTGGGACGGTCTGGTTCTGGTTCTCTCTCTCTTGAACTCTGTTGAGGATTTGATCGCTTTCTTTGGCGAAGAGCAAAGTGAACCTCACTTTCTACACCCACGCCGCACTCACTCTTTTCTCTCTCTCTCTTTCTCTCTCTCTCTCTTTCTCTTGTGCTTTCTCTTGCTTCCTTTCCCCGTGTACCGCTGACTCTCTCTCTCTCTGTCTCTCTCTGTCTCCGTCTAACTCGCTACTCACTACTCGCTACACAAGCAGTTTCAGCTTCAGCTTGAAATACAACTACGGCCACGGCCACAGCTACATAGTATTCACACACATCCACCGTTTTCATCTACATTCTGCATTCAACATTCTACATGTAAACTTGTAAAACTACCACTAGCAGTGGATTCTGTACACTACACAATGTACAATGTATATCTAAAATCTAGAATCTAGAACCTACACACTACACACTACACACTACACAATACACACACTCATATTATTCTTACTATCTCTTGTTTCTTGGTTCCTCCTAAACAGGGAACAGAAATAGAAAGAACAGGATCAACAAGATACTACAATGTAAAATGTACAAGGTGTAGAATGTAGAGAGTAGAAAGGAGAAAGTAGAAAGCAGAAGGTCTAAGGCTAAGACTACTAGGAGAAAGTTGACAAAAGAGAGTAAAAGTAGAGAACTATGAAGGTAGAAGGTAGAATGTAAAATGTAAAATGTAGAATGTGGATATGTGAACTGGGAGAAAGTAAAGTAAGCGTAGTTGGGAAAAAGAAAGCAAGGAAACTGTGGAAGCATATACACATGCATTATATTCATACACGTTACACATTACACATACGACTTTCACCTAAAGCTAAAGCTAAAGCTACAGTGGAGAGTGGAGAAGCAACTCCTGACTACCGAAAAACTACCGAATGTATCCAGTATCCAGTGTACACAGAGTACACAGAGTACACAGAGTATACAGAGTACAAAGTACAGAGTGCTGTAGTACACGCATACGTTTTTTCAAAATAGAGAGAGAAAGGGACGGGGACAAGTCACTGAGTCATAGTCATATAATCATATAGTCATATAGGTATTTCTACTATCTACACTCTACACACATAGTTAGTGATTCAGCCTCCTAACTCCATCAGACGGCCGACTCCCAATGTACAGTGTACAATGTACAATGTATGAGACAAGGACAGTTTCCCTCACATTTCACAACTCACTATTTGTCTCTCTTATTTTTGTCCATGTTTCTACTTTTGGAGAAACTGTAAACTGTAAAGTTTAAAGGGTCACCAGTCACCAGTCTCAAGGAATACCAAATATCGTACATGCAATATGCAGTATGACTGTGTCAAAATTAAAAGGATGACGACATTAGAAAAAATCCAAGATATCAATAAAATATAAAATTTAGAATTTACTCTGTCGTTGTCATTTTGTTATGCTTTTCCATTTTCCATGCCGCATTAACCATTGGCTATTGGCTATTGACTATTGACTTGTGGTTGATGAACATGTTCAATGTTCATATAATGGATGTTGGATCACATGTACTACTTAAAAATACATGTCCATTTTGGACACAATTGATGAGATGTTAGCCCTGTCTTTACACTGGATTTTCTCAACTTTGTACGAGGATCAGTATTGGGTGTAAGCTGTAAAGGTAAAATATACAAATTGCCAACATGCATAATGTGGCTATGGATTATGGATATGGATCTGTGGATAGTGGATAATGTTGTAGATTGTAGCTACGTTGAAATGGAATGATATCTTTATGTGTTATCTATCTTGTATCTTGTGCTATGATATTCTGTGCTCACATGACGGTGATCATCACTTTGTATAGAACGTATAGAATATAGAATACAAAATAGAGAATAGAGGAAAGAAAACACTCGTACGTTGTACATGGTACCTTGATCCGTGGCTCCTCTCGGTCCGTTTCGGTATTCCGTATTCCGTATCCAGCCTCAGTTTTGCACGGTGGCACACGGAACCACCGAAAATTTGCGAGTGTCTTACTTTCATTCATGGATTCACGGACCGAGATCCAGGTTTCCGTCTCAAGTCTCATGTACAATGCACAACGCACAAGCACAAAGCACACTACACATATGCAGAGTATAGAATGTAGAATGTAAAATGTGCATATTCATATACCGTATACCGCACGAGAGCACATATATTGAGTATTGAGATAGCTTGCAGTTTGCAGTTTGTAGCGTCTAAATTCCACATTCCACATTGTACAAGCCGTATTCCGTGTTCCGTATACATGTGTGAGTAGCATGTACCAATTTGAAAATGTACGGTGTACGGTGTACGGTGGTCGTTGGACGTTGTACAATGTGTGCATACATGTGTGATGCAGAAACAGAAATCGACTGTACGCCCACGCTCTCCAGTCTCCACATCCCGCATTCTCTCCTTCTCCTTTTCACGGCCTTCCTTTCCCACTTTTTCTCCCCTCTCTACTCGCCTTTTCCTTCTCCTTCTCCTTCTTTTTCTACTGTTGTTAGTTGTTAGATGTTGGATGTTGGATCTTGGATATTTTCGCTGCTCCATCTTCACTTTGAATACGCTCGTCTCTCCTCTTTTTTTCTACTTTCTCTCTTTCTATTTCTGCATATATTTTTTGGATTCGGAGTCGGATTTTTAATACATAATACAAAATACAATTTTCTACTTATTCTACTTTTAGTTTTTTTATATATTCCATATCTTTTTCCACTTTCCTCCCCTTTGATGAGCTTTTGTGTTGCAAAAGGGTCCTTTAAATAAAATTACATGTAGAATGTACAATGTACAATGTAAAAGTAGGTTAAATTAAAAGGGGAATCGCAATGAAATACATTTTACTTTTTACTTGGATTTGAATTTGAATGCACTTTTCAATTTTTTTTTACATGGTCTAAAAACTCAAGATTCAAGATTCAAAACTCAAGACTCTCTCAACTTAACTCGAGAAAGTTGAAGCAGCTTTTCATTTCAATTCATTTTTTTTCGTATCAAATAGTAATATAAAATATCAAATGACAAATGACATCACATGAGCAACAAAAAAAGTATGGAATTTCACATCAAGAGAAAATTTAGCTTGGGGGATTTTTCCTTGTTTTTCTTTTAGAGTTGGTGCATCGAAGGCCTCGTATTTTCCATTGTCGTCGTCATTGTTATCGTCATCTCTTGTGACTGTACAACTCTAGGCAGTTTTTTACATCTTTTAAAGATCAAACGTCATGAATTAAAATGAAATGAAAGAGAAAGAATACTTTGTAGTGTGGACACTTTGTATAAAGTTTAGTACAAAAGTAGATGCTTACTATCTAATTGTGGCTATTTTTTTATCCTTATACTGTTTTTGTTTTACGAGTTTTTGGAACTTTAACATTTCTTGAAACGAGAAGAAGAATGAAAATGGGAAAGGAAAAGGTTACTGGAAAATAGGACAACCAAAGGAGAATGTTGCAACAAGCATTTCATCACTTTAATACTTTCTTGTGTATTTGCAGTGACATTTCAAACATTTCAATATTTCACAATCCAAAAACCGTATGGAAAGACAGACAAAGAGAATGGAGAAAAGCGACCAGAGGCTACTGAAAAAATTATAAAAACCTCTGTACTAGTACAAGTTTTCCACTCCCGAAATTTTATTGTTCGCGGAAAAATTGTACAACAATCCAAGGAAAAATCCTGTTTATGTAATAAATAATACAACAAATTCAAACAAGTCAATTTCTTCATTGACCAGAAAACACGACAATTATTCCTTTTTCGCGTCAAAGAAGTAGTTTTTTTCTTGGATCATTTGGATTTCAAAGAACTTTTATCCCTACAATTTATTGCGTTATGTAAACGCTCTCAACTCTCTGATTCATTTTCTCTAATTTAAAGGTAAAAGATGAAACATAGACAAGATTCATAGATCTTGGATTCGGATTTAGAGTTTTTACATCTTGCCCTCTTCATTTGAATTGAAGAGTTGACTACAAGGAAAAAAGTAAAAGTCCTAGAATTTCTCATGGATCCTGGATTCTGGATTGTGAATAGTTGGCTGAATTACTCTGAATCACTCTGAATCACATGTAAAGAGTCTTTGAGGGATTGAATCACCAGAATTTTGACTCTAGACTTTATAATTCTAGAATACTAGAATACTAAAATTCTTGGAAGTGGTTGAAGAAATGGGGAATTGGAAAATCGAAAATAGAAAAGTAACGTCACCTTCTTCTCCTCGTCTAAAATTATATTATTATTGCTATTAAAAGCTGCTTTTCCATTACACACTCTCCATTTTCCACTCAACTTTCTCTCTAATATTGAAAAGGTATTAAGCATTAAGGTATTTCCACATTTTGTGGAAATTAAAAGAAAATGTTCGTGCATTAAACAATTTTTCCTAAAAAGAAAAAGAGGAGGATGACGTAAATATTGAAACAGGTTACACGCGAACGCTCATGGACGCGTTTTATATATCTGTACCTATACAACTGGACTATAATATAGCTTTTAGCTACATGTGCTCTTTCTCTTTCCTTCTCTCTGACTCTGGCTTTAGTTGTGAAGAATAATGTGGTAACTAATTTGTGAGTTATCGTTATCGTTTGCCTCTTGTCCCTCGACCACTTACTTAATCTGATGGTCAATGGTGAATGAGGAATGGGGAATGGAGAAAGAAGCAAGAAGAAATGAACATTGAGCACTGAACATATCCCAACTCCAGAATGAGAATAATAAGAACAATCAAATGGAATGAAAGAAAATGAGCAGAGTGACTCCAGCCTCAAGACTCTGAATCGGAATCGGAATTGGAATCGGAATTGGATAAAAAAGAATAGTGCTAAAAGCTAAAACTACATGTGTAAATCTGTAGAGGAATTGGGAATGGAAAGTAGAAGAGGAGGAAGAGAATATGTCATAATGAGTGGAAAGGCGCCACTTGGTTTTTTTCCCTTTCACCAACTTGCAAAATGATGTAATGTGTAATATCTAGGTTTTATGTGTAATGTGTAATGTGTATGTTTGTAGATTCCTGTAGATAAAATATAAAATATAAAATATGCACATGTGTGAGACTTCTTATCCTTTATTCTATATAGTGGAGTGTATAGTGCATAAAGCATAAAGTATAGTCTATAGCCAATTCTATGACGTCTTCTAGTCTCTCTCTCTCTCTCTCTCTCTCTCTTTCGTTCTCTCGGTCATATGACTATGACACAGTCCCAGCCATAATCAGACTCACAACTCACAACTCAGAATAACAGAAAACAGCAAACAGAACAGAGCAACCTTTGTACAGTGTACAGAGTACACGTTAGTCCCAAACTTTCTTTTTCTTTCCCTTTTCTTTTTCTGTGAAAAAACTCAATCCAGTCCAGTCCGAACCAAACCAATTCAGTCTATAGATATTATACTTGATTCAAACATAACAAGTCCATTGATACTTGTATGTATCAATGCATAAGATTTCTTATACCTTTAATGTTTATAGATAAGCCTGGAATATACAGTATAT
This sequence comes from Sminthurinus signatus, assembly GCA_019776565.1. Classification (NCBI taxonomy): domain Eukaryota; kingdom Metazoa; phylum Arthropoda; class Collembola; order Symphypleona; family Katiannidae; genus Sminthurinus; species Sminthurinus signatus. Next base: position 35,437 of record JABASP010000437.1, read on the forward strand.
AGTCTATAGTATATAGTCTAAAGGAGACATGGCATGGAAAAAACAACATTCATTCATCCTTTTTCTCTGCCTGTGTGTGTGTGTGTGTGTGTGTGTGGGAAAAACTGACATTGACTTGTTCATGTTGGTCTTCTTGTTCTTCTTCAAGCTTTAGCATCCGTATGTGTAATTTATATAGCATATAATCTAGATCTAGAATCTAGATCTGTCTTTATTGAGCATCTTTAGTTAGTTTTTTTTACTTTTTTTTATCCTCATTCACATTTTCATTCTTCCTGGAGTGAAAGTCCAAAGTCCAACGTCCAAAGTAGAGTAAGTTGAGTTGAGTTTATTTTGGTTGAGTTTAGTTGGTACTCCCTCACTTTTTTCGTACTTCCTATCGAAAAAAGTATGTCTGTAATGTGCAAAGTATAAAGTGCCGAGTGCAGCCACTGTACAAAAAAGACATAGCATAAAATGATTCGAAACATCCACTAGGAAAAAGTATGTAAAGTATAACGTGTAAAAACGGAGGAGAAAAAATGAGGAGGAAAAGACAAGGAATGGCGAGTCTTTTGATCTTGAATATGAATATGAAGATTGCCTTAGACATGAGACAGGATTTTCCTTTCCCTTTGTTTTCTGTTCTTTTTGAATAAAGTCAAAGTGGGATGACGGGTTTTGGCTTGTTTAAATTTTTTACAAAACTATACACACAACACACAACATTGCTCCTAGTGTTTTGTGTTTTGCGTTTTCCCTCACTTTTGTTCATCAATTTTTCATATTGTAAGTTGTAAAATGTAAACTTTCCTCATGTTCCCCATTCCTCAATTTTTGAACATGTCATTTTATTTTATTTTATGACTTGTTTTATTTCCATGTTTACTTTTACTTTTATTGGTATTGGTATTGGGGTAACATGAGAATGTTCAAATTATTCAATATCAACGTCGTAGCAAAATAATATAGATAAAATCCGTGCGTAGTTTGTAGTTTGTACTGAATTTATTATGTAGAATTTGCATGTCTTGAGTCTTGAGTCTAGAGTTTCGAGTATTGACAAGTAAAATTTTGGTTACGTTTCCCTGTTGTTTTTGCAAGTGGTATTGAGTTTTTGATACATTTTTGTGTGTGCATTTGTATTTTGCCTATTTATTTTTAGATGCGGAAAGTATAGAAAGTAGAAAGTAGAGAAAGTAGAAAGTAGAAAATAGAAAATAGGAGACGGAAAACGGAAAAGGGGGAAAAGGTTCAAGGGGTGAAAAGGTGAAAGGAGAAATGAATCGTCATAAATGTGTGTGATGGAGCATGTTTTTTTCCTGTCAGCCTTCTTTCTTTCTCTCTTTCTTTTCTCTTCCTTTGTTCTTGGCTCTCCGTTCTTGTTCTTGTTCTATCCAGTTTCATTCATCGCTTTGTTTTTTTTCCTTTGGTCTGGTTTGGTTTGGTTTGGCGGGTTCCAGTACACAGTATACAGTATAGAATATCTGTATATCGTAGAGCGTAGAATCTAGAATCGAGAATCGACATGAGGATCAGAAGCAGAATCTGTATTGAGACCGCGTGCCTTGTTTTTTGTACTTGACTCTGTTCCTTTTTTTCCCTTTATCTTTTTTATTTTTGGCTCGGCTATTTTCAACTGTGTGAGTGTATCTAGTATCTACGAATACGAATACGACCATGAATAAGAGTACAAGAGTACAAGTGCACAAGTGTATGGGAAACTTTGAACTTTCTCCAGTACTTTTTTATACTTTTTTAGATTGCTACACATATGAATGTAGAATGTAGATGTAGATTGTAGATACTTGTTCTTTTTTTCTAGTGGAAAAGTTTTTCCTTTCCTTTTTTTTTCATTGGGATTCGGCTGGGATTTCTTCTGTAGCTTTGGCTTCAGTTTGAAAGCACTTACAACATACAACACACAAGTTACACATATCCATATCCATCCAAAAAGTAGAGGTATAGAATTTTCAGTTTATCCACATGTAGAATTCAAACCAGAACCAAAACCACAAAACTACGTGAAAGTACAAGGTGAGACTTGGAGAAGTGGAAGTAGAGCTGGAACTGGAGCTGGAACTGGAACTGGAGTTAGAACTACTAGTTTGTAGTTTTACGGGAGCTTTTCAGCTTATGAGAATGGAATTAGGAGGAATAAGTTAGTGGTGGGGTATTGAGCATTGAGTCTTCAGTATTCAATATTCCATGTAAAGTACCTCACAACGACCCACTCCATACTCTACACTCAAAACTCTGTACAGACTAAACTCACATCTTCTCCCATCTACAATCTGCATCTACTATAGACAAGGTACAAGTAGAAAAGAGTGAGCTCTTTCTGGATTCTGGATCCTCCACAGTCTCAACGCCTCTTCTCTCTGTTTTTTGTCTTCTGTTCTACATTCCATTTCAATAGTAAAAGGAACAGGGATAAAGTGGAAGGAGTAAAAGTAAAAGCAAAACCACAAGTACGAGTACAAGTTTCATTCATTCATTCATTCATAAAATCCTCACAGAGCCGTATGTATTATACAATACGGATAATACAATACAAAGACCCTTTTGCTTCATGTTACACCTTTTTTTGTACCTAGTTTTACTAAACTACTGTACTGAATCCGGACACATGTATAGTTGTGATTACTGATTTTAGGACTGCCTGATTAATGATTAATCATTATAGAATTCTCACTAAATTAAATCCAAGGATAAATAATCATGGTGCTCATGATTATTAATAATTATTGTTAATGAAAAATTTATTTATGAAAAAAATGTTCTTTAGGATTTTTTAAGAAATACGAATTCACCTAAAGGCTGTAGGTTGTAGGTGTATTGCAGTATGAATTAATATTACACGTGTAAAAATGAGGTGAAAATGCTCACTTTTTTGTCAGACGTGAGACTTGAGAAGCAATGATGAAAAGTAATTTATAAATATTTACTTTCTTCTACAAGTCACAATCACATACGCTCTATAAAAATTTCATGAGCTGAATAAAGAAAAAACAAACACAAAAACAGATGCAAGTTAGGGCGAGTCATAAATTTTAAACCTAAAAATTCCAAGTTTTTACAATTTGTACATGTTTGGGCTGGCGAAATTAGTTTTTCTGTCAGGTTTCAAGTCGATCTGACTTTTTTAAGAGGTCATTTGACGAGGTCAAAGTATCCAAATTTGTATGTAATTTGATAAAAAAATTTCAACTTTTTGTTGAAATTGAACGCCGCTTAAACAAAAAGTTTTACTAAAACTAGCAGAAGAATTTCAGATGTAATATACTTCACAAGTTCGGTGTAACTAAAATTAATAACTATTAAATTAATAACTAAAATTTTTGCTAAGCGGCGTTCAAATGTAACAAAAAGTTGAAATTTTTTTTTCAAATTACATTCAACTTTGGATACTTTGACCTCGTCAAATGACCTCTTAATCACGTCGGATCGACTCGAAACTTGACAGGAAATCTATTTTTGCCAGCCCAAACATGTACAAACTGTAAAAACTTGGAATTTTTACCTTTGAAATTTATGACTCGCCCTAATGCAAGTGTAGGTACATATCATTTCAAATCTCAAGCCTCAATACAAAACCAGGTAAAACAAAACCAGTGCGTAGTGGATTCAAATTTTAAAATCCAACAACCAAGTAGTGGAAAAAAAATCCAAATCCAACCAACCACACCATATCACATACCTTAAGCCGTCAGTCGTCAGCCGTATTTATACAGTAGATAGTACACAGGCTGAGAGAATGATCTCAAGTCTCAAGTGTACTACACATGGACAAAAGAACTAATAGAGAAAGAAAGAAAAAGAATGAATGAATGAGTGAGTGGTTGTCAACAAAATACTTGAAATGATGGTTAGAAACTAGAGACAGATCTCTGTACTCTATAAGTAATACTGAACACTGAACACTGACAAGTATGCCAATATCTGTCTGTATTCTGCAGGAATGAATTTATTCGTATCACAGTTTATAGTGATGCGGTGAATGTATGTTGTATGTATCATGTATAATGTATAGGAGCCGTACACTGTAGCTTCGAAGAAAGGAAGGAAGAAGGAGTGAGAAAAAAATTCCTAAAGGGTATCTTGTGTAAACAAACAGATGCGTCTTCATTCATTCTTTCTTTCTTTCTTTCTATATGTGTGTAGGTTCTTCTAAATTATTCCACTCTCTATTCTCTACTCTCTATTCCCCGCTCCAACAACCAACAACGGTGGAATTTGAAAATGTTGGCAGTTGGCAATGTCATGGAAGCTCGAGGAAAAGTTGGGAGTTGGGAAACAAAAGGTAAATAAAGAGAATAGAAAACAACCATCTTTTCTTTTTTGCCATTGTCGTCATCTTCTCTTGTTTTTTTCTCTTGTCTCCCTCTCCGCTATTTGCTATTTGTCCATCTCCCATCTTCAATCTTCAATGAGACAAAGTGGTTGGAATGGTGAAAGTGGGGAAAGTGTTGAAAGTTGTTGAAGAGGAATATGGCTCAAGTGAGACATTTAAGTCGACAACAAATACAAACACAAATACAAATACAATGCAATACACGCGTACAATTAATCGCTTAGAGACACAAATAGAAAGAGAAAGAGAAAAGGAGAATATATGTACAAATAAACACCTAGAAAAGCTCCCAACTCCCAACCTGAATGAATGTATGAAGAAAAATATATTGAGTTGGCTGGCAGTTTAGTTGACGCTAAAGAGCAATAACAGGTCTAATGTTTACTCATGTACAATTTACAATTTACAGGTTGGACGTGGATTTGGATTTGGATTTGAGATTAAGATGAAAGTTGTGAGTCTGTTGATGGTTGATGGTAAACAAACAAACAAACAAAGGTACACATTTTATGTCCAGTGTGCTTCAAACTTTGTCCTTGTTCTAAGTAAATTGAATTAATTTGAATTTTCTCACTAGACACTAGACAAAACAGAGCATTTTGATTTGTCTTGTATCTTATGAAAGTATGCTGACCGCCCATCTACGATCTACGACGTATCTATTATCATATTCGCTCAACTCATAGAATTTTACAGGTTTTTCCCTTTACAAACTTCATGAAGCACTTTGATACATCCAAAAAATAAATAAACACAACCTTCATGCTTTATAATTCATGTCCCGTCTGGAAACTGGAAACACTTCGATTTAATGCGATAACAAAGACCATGTGTAATATGTACCTTTTTCTTAAACCTTGTACATTCTACAACGTGCAACAACTTGTACTTACATCAAGACGGAAAATAAAATTATTAAAATGCAGGAGATTCCAGGAATTTTGAATGTCAAAGTATTTTAGTAATTTAATGTACATATGTTAAAGCACATATTATGTTATGATTATGATATTATTTATTATTTGTTATACATGATACGACGTTCATGTTTGAGATATTCTTTATGTACTCTATCTTTGAAAATTTGTAAACATGAGAAAGGTCCTCTCCTTTCTATTCTGTAGTTCTGTAGAATTTCCAAGAATAAAATGAGAATGAGTAAATATGAAATATGAAGAAAATGTACTCTTCATTCTCATGATTGTTTACGTTGAGAATCTTTCAACTTCCAACTTTCAACTGGACCAACCAGCAACAGAAATGTTCACATTCACCTTTTACTAGTAACTATAGTAATGATGATGGTATAGACAATAGACAATACACATATTGTATACAAAAGATTTATGATGTAACTATCAACTATGAAGCACGTGCAGTAAATATAGAATCCAGAATCCAGACATCATACAAATAGTGAAGAAGATAAAAGATCACAACTGCATAAAATATGAGCATTGATGAACATTCGAGATGATGATGAAGTGTGAGGGGCTGAGACGTTTGTGATGTAATACTTTGTGAAATTTTATCGTCCATCGTCCATCGTCGAGTATTTGTACAATGTACAATGTACAAAATACATTCAATCCCGTGTGCATCATGCATGCAGTATAATTATAATAATAATATATACAAAATACAGTATGCACAGCGGCTGGGCTCTGTATTACAGCCACTCCCGCTATTAATTAGAATGACGTCAATTGGTGAAAGTTTTAACAAGCTAATAACCGAGAACCGAGAACGAAGATGCCAAGAGTATGGTCTAAAGTCTAAAGTCTATGGTGAATGGTGAATGGTGGGGCATTTATAAACACCGGTAACGGCTACTACATACTGCATACTAGTACCGATGTAAACAGGTTATTTAAAAATAAAAATAAAAGCCATCTCCATCAGTTTACAGTTTCCACTAGAATCCAGAATGTAGGCAAAAAATAGCACACAAAACATTGAATATTGCATATTTGAATTACAAAAAAAGTAGTAACGTATTTTTATCATATGTACCTAATACATTAGTTTCTTGTTACTCGTCACTAGCTGGTAATAACAGCTTTGTTTTCTAGATTCTTGATTATACTTTACTCGTAATGTACTATTAAATGTATTTACTAGTAACAAGTACTTGCACTCGTTGTTATTTTTCATGCTACCTTGTAGCTTGTGCACTATGATTTTCACATAATAAAACCCAAAAGTATTTATAGGAAAATCCTAAAACACCATTTTCCTTGTTTGAGGATTGAGATTTGAGATTGAGGAAAGGAGAAAAGAGAAAAATGCTTTATTAAATGTACATCTCATACCTCATACCATTTACATTCTTAGCACTGCCAATTGGCAATAAAAATACTTTTGTGTAGCAAGTAGCAACAGTTTACATTTCCCTTTTTTTACAAAAAATTGCAAAGCATATTGAGGAGAATGGGTGTTTTTTCATAGTTTAGGAATTTGGAAGCACTGGAGACAAAATACAGGAGCAAAAATTGATGAAAAATGAGAATTTTTCTACGTAATCTAATGAAATTTAACCAAAAAATGGACAAATAACGAAGTTTTGTTTTTAGTTTTTTTTCTTGTACTTTGTACTTGGGAATTTCCCCTCAAAACAAAAAGCTACAGGAACAACACTAAATACTAAATACTGAGTACTGAGTATATAAATCTAAAAATAAATCCAGCCACTTCAAGTTTTTTTCTATTTCAATTTTTCACGACCACTCACCATTCACCACGTACATAAAATAGCATGTTGTCGAATGTCGAATGTCGAATGTCGAATGTCGAGTTCCACCTTCTACGGACCGGAGAACGGGAGAACCGGAGAGACAGAAAAGGTTTCATTGACGTTTGATGGTAAAATTGCGTGTAGGTGACTTTAATTTGTTTGATGTTTGACGTTTATGGTTTATGCTTGTATTTTACTTTTTTACATTCAGATTCAGAGTCATGTCCATATATTTAAATTTCAAACGCATATTACAGTACGTTGAATGTTTTGTATTTTGTATTCTGTATTCTATGGCTTTGTAAAACTAGAAAAGTGAGCAGTTGACTTGAATTCAGAAATACAAAATTCCCATAAATGTAACAGGGAGGTATAAACATTGAACATTGAACATAGAACATTAATATTTCTCTTTTAGTTCTTATGAATTTTGGATGCTGGACAACGCATTTTCATTTTCATTACCATTACCATTTTCATTTTCATTTTCATATTTCATTCAATTCCAGGCTCTAGATTCGCGGAAAATGAGTTGACCTTTTCTTTTCATCATCAAGCTTCATCACCTCACACCTCATACACACATGATAAAAGATGAGGCTTTGTTCATTTTCAAGTACTACATTTGTTTAGAGGTAGACAGAAGATGATTATTATTTTATTTGTATATTTTGTAGATACAGAATACAGAATACAGAAACCCCATAATAATATCCTATTGTTTAATCCAAGTTTCAAGTTCCAAGTCACAAGATGAAATCACACTAGGGTGTGAATATGAATTCTTTCTTTCTATCTTTCGTTCTATTCTGTGCGTTGTTCTTGAACTGGTAACTGGAACTCTTTTGTCTTCTGTCTCTGAGAAATGAAGCAATAATAATCAAAATAATGTAAAACTATTTATTCATATAATACAAATAATGCCTCGTGACTCCTGACTCCTCACCCTCATAAAAAGAAGGAGGAAAAGATGAGAGGGGAATTTTAATTCAGGTTTCACACATACAGCATTATTATTATTATTATTTTGTTAAGGTGTTGAATCCGAATGTTTAATATTGAGTCAACAGTCAACAGTAATAAAATAAAAAGAGCTGACTTTTATGCTCCGAGTATTTGTATCATTTGTCTTGTAGAATATTTTGAAAGCAAATAAACAAGAATATTATCATGTGCTCTGCAAAAAGTACAGATGCAAAAAGTAGCACAAGCTTAAAACTTATAATGTATAATATAATAATATAATACAGAAATGCGTGTATTATTTTGAATCTCATCGTTGCCCTTTTCAATTTTTGCATAACGATGAAGAATAACGAGAGGTCGTAAGTTGTAAGTCGTAAGATTTTCCATATGAACTGACATTACTTTATATTATAGACATCTAGAATCAAGAGTCTAGAATCTACAACAATAATATGAAAACAAAAAGGGAAATGAAAATAAAGGAGAAGGAGAAAGTAAAAGTAAAAGTCTATTGCTTCAACCTTTGTTTTACTTTTACTTGCTGTTGTTGTTGATGTTGATGCTAATGTTGTTCACTGTTGTGTTGTTGTGTTGTTGTATTGTGCTTGTGGTGTTGATTATTATTAGAGGAGATTGGAACTTTGAAATTGGAGTCAGCAGGAGCAAGTTAATAAAAGAGCAGAGGGCAAATATTACATTTTGTATTTTGTATTATATTACACACTACATAATCCACCGTAATACACTTCAGACTTTAGTGTACAATAGTCACACACACACACACATTTCACACATATTTCACACATTATAAACACCCACGACAAACTATCTACAATCTACCATCTAAAAACTAGAAACTAGACATTCCACATCCTTTGAATAGAGCATCAAGATCAACATCCAACACCAACCATCAACCATGAACCAAACCAAGACAATTACTTTGACTCTGTCCTTGTGTTTCTCATTCCTCATTCTTCATTCTTCATTCCTCATTCCAGGATCCATGAGGTGGATAAAACAAATGGCCATTCCAGTCCTTCATTCACATGGACATAAAACATAAAGCCGCTGCAGGACTTTAACTTTATATTCTGTATTCTGGTTCCTGGTTTTTGTGGGTTTCTCTTTCTCCTTCTGTCTTGCTTTCTATTGTCCTGGTACACATTATGCGTTTTACTACTCGCGAGTTTGAATTTGACACGTATATTATATCCTCCATCTATAGTATAATATCTAATTTCAGTACTTGTAATAGTAAACTTGTATATTATTTATTGTATATCATGTTCCGTGCTGTTTAGAGTTTAGAGTTTAGACTTTAGACATGTCAAGTTTTTGTTTTATTCTCAATTCTAGATTCTGGGAATGAATGAATGGCCTCTCTCTCTCTCTATTCTCTCTATTCTTCTCTTCTCGTCTCTGCTGGTTTTTCCTCTGGTCTCGAGTCTCGAGAATCATTTTGAATTTTGAACTTTGAACTCGGAACAATCCTCAATATCGTATTTTACTACTGTATACAAAACTTTATGGTTTATTGTTTGAAAGGAGAGAAGAAGAGGAGGAAGAAGAAGAAGAGGGAGAAGAGGAAACACATATAAAGTGGAAGGGATTTGATTTTCATCTATTTTAGGTAGATGGTAGATATTAGATATGCTTAATAAAATCCCCACTCTTCTGCTGCTGGAAGCTGGAAGCAACCTGGAAGTTGGTGTTTAATGGAGACTGGGGAGAGCTGAGGTTGAACTCTATATTTTTCATTTCATTTCTGCATCTATTTTAAGGAGAATAGTTCAAGGGGGAATGAAAAAACATGGTCCAGGTACTTTAAAACTTTCAATATATTGACTCCCTGTTGTTTATATTTTATATTGTTTAAAATTTAAAATATCAAAAGTGTTTTCTACAGTATTTACTTATAAAGTATTACACCGCTATCTTATGTATAAAGTATAAAGTATGAACTGTGAGTGTACAGAGTACAGAGTACAAACAAATAAAAGTAAAAATAACCACAGGCCAAATATCAAATATTTTAGTTCCAACTTTTATAAACTAAACAAGTTTCACCGAAATCACCAGTAAATATTAGATATTAGATATGAATTTGAAATTTACTAAGAGACAACAGACGGAGATTGAGGCTAAAAATCAGTTGGTGTTTGCATAGTTTGTACAGTTGCTTTAAAAACTTTTAGAGTATTTTTGTTACAGGTTGTTTTATTTCTTGTTATTTTTTGTTATATATTTTTCACATTTCCCCAAAGTCAAAACTCAAAACGGGTGTAGTAGGTAGTAAGTAGAAGATAGTTGTGTATTGTGTACACGAAGGGAAATGGGAAATGGATGTACTTATAATTTTATAAATAGAAATAAATTGAGAGTTGGAGGCTCTTATAAATCCATCTCATGTAAAAGTAGACATTCTATTGCGTCAAAATAAAAGTAAACAGAAGCCTACACACTAAACACACGAGAATCATATATGTAATATGTGTAGTTCATAGTTCATAGATCATGTGTAAAATGTACAATGTATAACAAATAAAAGGCTGCAGACTTCAGACTACAGGCCAGACCTCAAAATAACCATATAATGTAATGAAAAGAGTGCACATTGGTTGTTTAATTGGAAATTGGAAATAATATTTTAAGCATACATGTAATATATATTGGACTTTAGTCTATAGACTCTGTAGTACAGAATACAGTGGGAAAAAGCTCCCGAGAAACTGAACCTGGGTTGACATAGTTAATGACGTAGATTTGTGCAATGTCCAACGAGTCTAGTAACTGGAAATAGGAAACAGAGTCATGTGAGGGAGTGTCCAGTGTCCATTGTTCATTGTGCATCGGGGAAGAAGAGAGACAAGAGTTCATACGCAGATACTAGATACACATTTTTATTACACATCACACATTATACCTTTTAACCTCATAACATATGTTGTACTAGAAATGACCGTCTTGCTCCTCGTTCCTTACCGCAATCACCATATTGACATTTACACTGCAATTGAAAACAGTCAAGATACTGATATTAGATATTCCAATCGCATTCCAATTTGGAATTCGCACATAAACTCCGAGTTGTGATTACGTATTTTGAATTTTGTATCTTGTGTCACATTTTGATTGGTTTTTAAATTCCTTTTCCCCTCACCTCTCACCTCATGCTTATGTCTTTAGTATATTTATATAGTGTACAGTGTATACTTATTACTAATAGAATACAGATGCGTTGCCTTCGTCAGAGGTGTTGAAAATTGAAAATACGTACTTGTGTTGTTGAAAAAAATAGAGAATAGTACGATAAAATACGAATGAGGAGTAATCAGAGACGTTTTTTTTTATATATTGACGACTGATGGAGACTTGATATGAAATTCAATATATTATATCTATTATCTAGTTTTCAATGTCAATGTCAATGTCAGTGTCATCACATGAGACATGAGCTAGCCTAGAAGTACGTATATTTCTCAATTATTTTAAAGGGTAAAGTTTTAAAATCCGTAAAATCCATCAAGTTGTGCGTCAGCATTGTTCAAATAATAAATATGTTGTAACTTGTGTAATCCAACTAATCTATTTTATTTAAATAAAACTACCGTCTGTTGTAAATTGATGTGATGGATTGAATGGTGAATACTCAAGTACATTTAGAAAACAAAAAAACCCGTAAGCTATCATCTATTTAGTATCCATTTGTATTTTATTCTATTCTGTTCCATAATATTCCATAGAGCGGTGGAGAAATTTGGAGAAAGGAGAAAGGAAAAAACAAGAAAGAAGATAAATGGATAAATGAAAATGTTATTTTTGTCGGAGGTCGGTATTTGTATTTGTGTAGGAATTGTGTGGGGGAAAGTGGAATTGATTGTAGTAGATAGATATATCATTATATCATATTCATTTTGTATGTGTATTGTATGAAATTGAAATTGAACCGGAATATAAGTAGTGGTTGAAGAATGTCGGTTCTAAAAGAATAAAGTGTAATGTAAGTATCAATGCTTGAAGCATCTATCTATCTATGTACAATAATGTAGAATAAAATATAGAATACTATAGGATTTAGAGTATCTAAAGTCTACGGCATATCTATCTGAAACTTTTGTGAGTTTTTTAGGCTGAGGTCTATCATCTCCTTCAATCATCACCATGATGATTGATGAATGTACAAGGTACATTTTGTACTAGTAGTTTTTTTATCCCTTTTTTCAGATAAAGAACAAAGTAAATCTTATGGATTATATTTGACGATCTAGTGCATCTATGATATATTTCCTTATTACAAGTACAACAACTATTTTTATTCATAGATACACATGTATATAAAAAAATGTATTTGTAATACATGCTGCAAAACTGATTCATTCTATTTTCTATTCAATCAAAAGTTTTGTGGGAATTTTTTACCGTAATACATTTCATTAGTTATGTGTTGTTATTCCTATAATATATTATCTATAAAAGATCCATCAGAACTGGGAAAGAAAATATCATTTAAAATGTTAAGTAACTTGAAAAGTAGACATGTTTTTAGATGTATCTATTATTTATATGCGTAAAAAAATGTAAACATAGTTAAGAATTAAGTACTACAATTAAAATGTTTTTTTTTTCAATTTGCTCTGTATTTTTTCTTTATTATTTTCTAATAGAAAAAAAAACGACTGTGACTCATTTTCGTAAGTACATGTATGACACATGCTGTGCACTATGCACTATGCACGTTTTACATTTTTTTTATACATTTTTTTTAACAATATATTTTACATTCTATTGTAGAAATTTGAACCACGGTTACGTTGACGTTTACATCATGTATTTTCTCTTGCTTTTTATAATATAATTTAACCGTCTGAATTCTAATATAATATATTCTTTCTAGATTGTACACACAGAAAAACATCTCAAATCTCAAACTCGAGTAGTGAATTCTGAATCATGCACAGTATAATATAATATATATATATTTATATTGATTATTGTTGACAAACTACAACTTTGTATACAATTAGTTAATAATCGATAACGGACATTTATATTTTTAATTATTATCATGATGTATCTCATACTAGGATTAAATTCATTTTCATTACTTATTATTTTTTAAGTACATTCAACTTTTGTAGATATACAAAGACTTATGAAATTGGAAAGAAATTTGTAAACTAACAGATGTAGGCGTGTTTTTCCGCTTTCACTGTGTAGACATACATATAATCGGCACATTTAAACAAGTTTGAACATCTTGTGTATAGTATATTATATAGAATAAGTGGAATTTATATCATATACTTATTATTATATTTACAATAAAAAAATTCCTATACGAAGAATGCATACATACATGTTTGTGTGTATACATATTTCAATATTAAACAGTAAAAAGAACATACAATCAAAACATAACTTGGTAATTCACACAATACACACCTGCTGCTGCTGTAGTAGTACTAATTATGTTATTATAATATGTGTAAATTATTTTTGGCACGGATAAAAACATTGTTTTTTCTGACTTGACTTTTGTAAGTTTTATAGAACAAAGTAATATTATATCATTATATTACACATGTTCATAAAAAAACATACAATACATTTAAAATTAACATAATATGGTATACATATATGGTATATTATATCATAATAAATAATAATATTAAAATATATGTATTATGTTTATGTAACATATGGTACATGTTTTCGTTTAAATTCTATTAAAGTAATAATTAGGAATACATAAAAATGTTATACTATTATCATTTTTTGATTCTTGATTATTATTGATTATATATACTTTATCATGTATCACATAAAGTTTTTGTAACATGAGAGAAAAATAAAGGTAATAAAAAACATGGATAAAAATTTGAATTTTTATACAAGAAATAAGGAAACTACATGATAGAAGAGTATATTATACTAACAAAAGATGTAAGTAAATATACGCAACAATGTTGTTTTTTTTACTATAGTGTAATACTGAAACTAATTTACGAGCTCAAAAATATTAAATACAACTGTATATAAGTTACGTTGCAGAAAAACTAAACTATAAAAAAGTAGATAAAAGATGAAAGACATAATATATGTATAATATAGTTCTCATATACAAAATGTAGGAAACACCCAGAATTTTTTTTTGTTACAACTTTACAATCATGTGTCTAGTTTTACTAGTTATTTAAATTATTTTACAAGTTAAAAAAACACAGAAAAATAACCAAAAACATATATTATTAAATAGAGGATTCATGATTTGCATTACATGTAGTACATAAAATGTATACATCGTAGCTCATGCTATAATATTAGTAAAAAATATTATACATGGACATATGATTACACTCATATGAATTCTCTATTTAACTACAGTAAATGTCACGATAAAACTGAGTAAATACAATAAAAAATCAGGAGTTTCATTTCACGGCACGTCTAACGGTCTAATGTCTAATCAATCATCATTATGTATTATATTGTGTAAGTAATAATAATATTATTATATATATTATAATGTATAAAAATATTTGAAGAACGTATAAACGATAAAAAATAATAATAATTAATTATTATTATTATTGATATTGGTAACAATGACACGATTACTTTGACGTATATATCATAATAATATAATGATTATAGTAACTACAGACTATACCATAATATATTTAAATTTCAAATGTATGCCTATAGCCTATATACTTAGTAAACTATGTTTTAGTAAATTGGTAATATTTTATAGGTAATAATAATTATTATAATTGTATGTTGAAGAAAATGTCGACCGCTATGTACACATAATATATTTGTATTATTTTCAAGGAAAGCCATAAGAGTTTTGCGTAAAGCTTATAACATGGTAATTAAATATTAACTCTATTATAGGTACTTTTATGTTCATGAGAGTTTATGAACTCTCATGTGATGTAGGTCTACTACGTTGCTGTTTTCGCCTGGCTGCAAGGTCACTATCAAACACTGAAAATAGTTACACATAAGATATACGATATTAGTAATTATTATCATCTTTTCATTCAATTAAAACTTAAAATTGATTTGTAGAATTTTGTGCATATATTTAGTAAAACAAGGTGAAAAATGGAGTACCTGAACCAATTTTTGGTGCTGGAGAAATGGAAATTGCTTTATACGTCGCTTGAATTTGATTCTGAAATAAAAAATTACAAGTAATATGCAATAAGTACTGAAAAATATTCAAAAATGACTATTTAGACATTAATACAAAAATGATTAAAAAAACATGGCGTTAAGTACCTTTAGCATTTGTTGAGGTTGTGATTCCATAGGTAAATGGGATTGGTTAGGTAAATTATTTCGGTTTTGAATCCATTGATGATTGACTACTTGAACTGCCGTTGGTCTTCGATTTGGATGGACATCTTCATTTACAAAACATAATAAAATATAATAACATGTATAATGTATAACAATTAATAATTATTATTATTGTTAAAATTTAAAGACTGATTATTATTAGTAAAAATATGGAATAACATAATTAATAGGTGTATACCAAGCATTTTTGTGACTAAATCTTTGGCTTCTGATGATACTTGCTCCCATGGCCCACTCTCTACATCAATTCGACCAGTTCCAATTCTATTTAAAATGGCTGATGGAGTATCCGAATTATTTGTGGCAAATGGTGTTTTTCCAGATAACATTGTAAAAAGGAGAACGCCTAATGACCAAATATCAGCAGAACAGTCGTAACCTTGCTTTTTGAGCACTTCTGGAGCTACAAAATTTGCAGTGTAGCAGGGTGTCATCAAGAGTCCGTTTTCTGCACGAAGTTGTTTAGCAAATCCAAAATCACAGAGTCGAAGTCCATCAGGTCTGTAATAAAAGGAAAAGTCAGAAATTTGAACAATGATACACCCTATGCCACATCTACAATACAAAGACTGTAAAAAAACATGATGATGATGATGGGTGTAAAAAATTACCTTTGATTTGCATCAGCGTATACTACATTACTAGGCTGAAGATCACGATGAACGACACCATTTCGATGCAGATATGCAATAGTTTCAACAAGCACTGAAAAAATACTAGCAGATTCCCGCTCTGACAATCTCTTCTGTGATAGTATTTTATCTAATAATTCACCTCCTTTTAATAACTCTGTTACAATGTAGACGTAATTAGAGTCTTCATAAACCTATTTAAGGACAAGAAAATAAAAAAAAATTGTTCAAATCATTTTATATTTGTTAACATTATTTTGTTTGAATTTTGATTCAGAAAATTGAATTCCAAATGCACACAAAATTTTGAATGAAATTGTAAAATCAAATCAAGCCTTGAATCGATATTTTTACGAGGGAAACCTTGTCAAAGTTCTAATTTTATAAAAAGTACATAAACCTTGCATTTGGGTATCTTATTATGAGATGCGAGATGCCTATATACTTACATTGTATAATGTGACAATATGAGGATGTTGACTATGACGAAGGAGAATATCTACTTCATCGTGCCAATCATGTTTGCTCTTTTCAATAATCTATAATAATAATAAAAGAAGAAAAAGAGAGAATCAAATTAGACTTTTTTTTGTTTACATTTCTGATTTTTCAATCTGATTTTTTGTCACATAGTAAAAACAAAGAATACTTTAAAAACTTTTTATGTACTTACTTTGACCGCATGCTCAAATTTGGAAAGCCTGTGAACACATCTTTTACACACTGCAAATGCACCTCTTGCTAATTCTTCTTTTATTTCATAGTCATCTAGAATATTAGTCTTTCGAATCACCTGCTAAAAAAACATACCCCCAAAAAAATTGATCAGACATTGACAAATGGCCAAACATTCTAAATTCAAAGTATGAGAAAGTAATTTTTATAAAATTACATAATACGCAAAAAAATCCAAAACTTACAGAACAAAATCGTTCTAATTTAGGTTTCCCATTGGTATTAATTGTTTGTTCTTGACCGGATGGTACAGAGGCTGGGTTGGTTTGTGCATTCATATTATCATCTAATAGTGATCCAGCTATAAACGAAAAACCGCGGAATAACTCATGGGCATTGGCTGAAGGAGGTACACCTGGTGAATCTAATAAAAATTCAAAAACATATCCCATACATGATTTAGTAATTTTTGCAATTTTTTGAAGAAAGCTGCAATGGCAAACACATATTATACGTAAATTATTATTAAAGACTAACAAGTATCTACTGCGCATGTGTACTGGGCTCTGGTATCTACTGCGCATGTGTACTGGGCTCTGGTATCTACTGCGCATGTGTACTGGGCTCTGGTATCTACTGCGCATGTGTACTGGGCTCAAATTTCAAATTTGACGCCTCTAGGCTAACTGGACCAATTTTGGTGTAAACAGTTCAAATTTGGCGCCTCTAGGGCATTTTCGACCAACTTGTTGATTTTCAGGCAAATGGGATTATGAAAATATGAGCTTAGAAAATTTCATCAAAATCCAAAATGGCCATTTTTATATGGGATTTAACATGTAAAAATCCTTGATTCACATATGATTTTTAGAAGTTTTTGGGTCAAAAAATTTTTTATTACGAAAATGGTTCCATCGGATCGGGCGTGGTCGATATAGTCGGAAAAAGTGTTTGGATCATCAAAATCGGACCGATGGGAGCCTCAAAAAATTCCACAAACCACCAACAGGTTCACGCTGGTGAATCATGGTTTATAATATTAACATGTATTAACATGGTTGACCTCGGTGGGGACATAATTTAGGTCCCTATGGTCCCCGTGGTCCGATTTTGGTGATCCAAACACTTTCTCCGACTAATTCGAGGTCGCTGAGTCCGAATTTGTAGGTTTCGAGATGAAAATTTTTTTGACCAAAAAAATCGAAAAAATAGGTGGCGTTGAAATTTTCGGATTTTGATGAAAT
Organism: Sminthurinus signatus; assembly: GCA_019776565.1. Lineage (NCBI taxonomy): Eukaryota > Metazoa > Arthropoda > Collembola > Symphypleona > Katiannidae > Sminthurinus > Sminthurinus signatus. Next base: position 53,392 of record JABASP010000437.1, read on the forward strand.
TTTCAATGTTAGCAGAGTACCCAGTGTCTAAAGTGAAATTCAAATGGTTCATTAGAGATACCTTTACTCATT